>CAJNOL010002590.1:0-12486 GCA_905250125.1 Rotaria sordida | reverse complement strand
GAAAAAAAGACCTGAAAGAAAAGAACGAAAGAGAAAGAGCAGCAACAAACAATAACCTGGCAGATTTCACATAGTTAAAAATTCAAGCGAGTGAAGAAGCAGACATTGATGTCTTTCTCGCATATGTCTGACTCGCTTCATTCGAAAAAAATGACCTATGTGATCATTTTTACTCTTATGAAATGATGCATCTCCGTAAAAAATATCGTTGTAACAAGGCGAGCGGCCGAAATCAGATTTTCTATTCGTTCTAATCTTTTGTTTATATATCTTTTTACATATACTTCTAGTGACTCCTCATTGGTTATTTGGAGAAGGTTTGTTGCTCTAGCAAAGGATCAGCGATGAACCAGTCTTAATCCGTTCCTAGATTTTCTTAATTTGTTTTAGTTTTGGGTAGGACTGGATATAGGGAGAATAGCCAGGCAAAATATGAAAAACTAAGCAAAAAAACATCTTCGCAAGACATCTTTTCAGAGAGATTTACTACTTTTCACACTTTAATTTACTAAACGTTTTGTGAATGTTTTCGAGGGTTTTATCAATCGTTGGTTTTAAAGACATCTTATTTGTCCAAGTAAAACCTAAATATTCAAATTCCTTAACTAGTTCCACTCTTTAACCCCTCATACAGACATTCACTACTGGATTTTGTACCTGTGAATGAAAAACTTGCACAACTGTTTTAGACAGATTAACTGGTTGTTTCCAGTTCTTAGAATAATTTGCTACATTATTACATATTTTTGTTCCTCCTTCTTCTAAAAACTTAATGGTCTGCTTAATTCCTCGGCATATTGGTGGGGATATGAGTAAGTTGAGATCGCCCGCAAATATGTGGCTAGAATGAGCACCTAAACTTGCAACAAGATCACAATGATAAACAATGAACAGATGTGGGCTCAAAGTACTGCTCTGAGGCAAACCAACATGAGTATAAAATGTTTTCGATTTATTCTCTACAAAAATAACATATGCATGATGACCATTTGACCATGAAATTATCAATCTTAACCCACGTAATCACTAAACGCATTTTTGTTGCAAATTTTGACGTTCTGACGAGTTCCTGTATTGTGGCATGATGAAAATGCAGGAAAATGCATCCACCATAGTTCCATTTGAACGCGTTTAGAGAATGTTTACAGTTTGCCGATAATAGTATAAATAAACGCGTAGGAATGCGTTCAAAATTTCGTTCAAAACGCATTGAAACTCATTCCTATCTTTATATGCGTTACGATCATATTGAATTATTGAAGAAAGCTTTCTATCGTCCGATGAACGCTTTTTATTTGACAGAATCGATAAAACGCGTTTGAAATGGTACACTTATCAATACATTCAATTTATAGAAACGCGTTCAGATCCAATGCCATTCGAAACGAAAGTGGATGGATAGTTAAAGAGTTCGTATAAAATTCGTTAACTATAATCATCATCCCTTTTCTTATGGATAAACAAATAAATTCTATGAATATATTTTTTTCATTTTCAACTATTTTATTTTATCTAACTTCCCAGAAAAAAGTTTTCAAGATGTGAATTTATTTTTATTCATCTTCAGAACAAGTAACGTTCATCGACAGTCAATTCACTTGGGCCTAAACTAACAGCATAGCGATACGAATATGATTCTTTATTGCTATGAACGGAGATCCACTATCCTTGGCTGCGTGTAACAGAATAGCTTGGTTATAGTGGTCACCTGATAACTATGGTTAAAACAGTCGTGGAGGAGATTATGAAGATCACTTAGTCACTATGATTTAAATTATTCGACCAATATTGGTTAAAAATGACGATCATTATTTAATTATTTATTGTGATTAGTTTGTTGCTCAACGCTGTATCAGCGAGCAAGTGCTTTATCAATAAATTAGAATTTTATAAGTGAGCTTGAACATAAAATTATGACAAACAAAAATCATAGTCTTTAAGCCCCCCCTCCCCTCCTCCCCTCAAAAAAAGTCAGTTTTCGCTAGAATGGTCAAAATTGAGATAAATACATGGGGAGATAGTCCGTTATTTGCTGTTTCAGAAATGATAAAAACTTTTCCTCGATATATCATTTTTTTCAAAAACTTTTCGAGATTCCTGACAATCCCTATTTGAAAAACCGCCGGTTTTTTGAAAAATCAAAAAATCTTTTTCGTTTTTTCTCGGTTTATGATTTTTTGATCTTAGTACAAGGATTTCTCAGTCCACGCTCAGTAAATATATTTAAATTTTTTTTGTTTGAAAGAGCGCGTCGAGATGCAGGTCACCATAGAGTCCTTTTTTAAATTAAGCTTTGTTTTTTATTGGGTATACGCACATAGACACTCATTTTTGGCGCTTTTTTTGAGTCATTGAACTTGTGATTCTCTTTTTCCGCTAAAAAAGTAAGAATTTAAAAAAAGGACTCTATGGTAACCTGCATCTCGACGCGCTCTTTCCAACAAAAAAAAATTTAAATATATTTACCCAGCCTGGACTGAGAAATCGTTGTACCAAAATGAGCTATTTTTGACCCTTGTTTGGTCTGTATCTCTGTTAAATCCCAGTAAATCGAGCTGAAAATTTTACCACAGCCTCCCCACTTCAGCCCCAACATATGCTCAAAATTTCAGCCCATTTGAACGTTTCTGAGCTGAGATCGATTTTTGAGGGGGAGGTAGGGCCTTAAATCATTTGATATAACTCTTTGTTTGAGCTCAACCTGCGCCATTACGGCTTACCCGAATTTTGCCAATAAGACTTTCGCCAACCAGATATTCGCTAATGGCGAAAGTCCACTGTGCTTTCGCTAGTGTTTGAACATCATATGTGAGTCAACGAAAAGAGACATTAGCATAAAGAATATATATATAATATAACAGAGAGAAGAAAAAGATGATCCTTTGCGGGATTCAAACAACGTATCTTCTGCTATCTGGCAGATGCTCCGAGCTAGTTATACTAGAAGAACATCTTAATCTCAGAATAGCGGTGGAGTGTATCATCATCGACGCTAACACAGGATAGCTTACGCATAGATTACACAGACCTCTATCGATTATATTGATAATGGAAAGCAATAAGATATATTCTGACACGTTCAGTTCTGGCATGCATCCTACATTTATATTCTTCTTTGACAATGGGCAAAAGTCCACCGTACTTTCGCCAATTGGCGTTTGTCCACTGTACTTTCGCCAATACACCTTCCGTAGTCTCGCGAATTGGCAAAAATCCACTGTACTTTTGCCAACACACTCCCTGGGCTCTCGCCAATTGGCGAAAGTCCCGTGGACATTGACCAATACATCCCCAGACTTTCGTCATTGGCGAATGTCCAGTTGGCGAAAGTCTTATTGGCGAAATTCGGGAATCCCGCCATTACAAGCATTTTTTTGTATGCGTATTAATATCGCTACCCAATCATGGAAAACATGCTACACAAATACGAAGATGGTTTGCATCAGATCAAGGGGGAAACAGCGGACTTCAAGACTTCAAGACTTCAAAAGACTTCAACAGACTTCAACCATAGTGACTTCATATTTTCACAAGACTTCTAAAGACTTCATAGGACTGCAAGGGACTTCACAAGACTTCATAGATTTTCATGGGACTTCAGAGGACTTCAAAAGACTTCGTGAGACTTCACAGACTTCATGAGACTTCACGGATTTTGTGAGACTTCATAGACTTTGTAGGACTTCTTGAGACTTTATAAGACTTCATCAGACTTTATAAGACTTCGTAAGACTTCATAAAACTTCACAACACTTCGCCAGACTTCGCAAAACTTCATAAGACTTCACAAGACTTCATAAAACTTCACAAGACTTCGCTAGACTTCACAAGACTTCAAGAGGCAGATCCCATGCGTATCAAAAAACCTTATAGGAATTACATGAAATTTCTACAACATGCAAAAAACAAAACTTATCATATAGAGATTACAAAGGTGTTTCTTGTTTCTGAGAGTTGTTTCTCGCAGTATATCCATATCTAGAATAAAGATATGGCAATGACACAAAGCGTTGATGAAATTAAAACTAAGATAATAAACTTTACTGGTACGCGTATAGTTGATTCGATTAATCCAGCATTGAAAAACTCCTATTTTTAGGTGCAAATAAATAACAAGACTAAATTTATACACAAGCAAACGGCTTGTTGGTTATTGACCGATAAAGCTAGCCATTTATCGGCTGATAGATTATCACGAGTGATAGAAACAAACAAAAAGGAATAAAATTCTTCATAAGACTGACATGGAAAATAGATGGACATATTTCTTATAAAAATAAATCACTTCATTCAAAAAGCATTCAGTTATTAACTATTATGTTTTCTAAGATCCGACAAACTTGAATTTTTTTCCAGCATATTGAAAAGAAAACAATAAAAGGTTCGCCTTTCTGCTAAGATATGACCGTCGAAAACAAGACAATTTCATTGGTTTCTTGTGAATTTTCATACACTAAATGTATTTCAAAATTTCCAGAAGAATTCGTGAGACTTCATTAGACTTCAAGAGACTTCATTAGACTTCATGAGACTTCATAAGACTTCATGAGACTTTATTAGACTTCATGAGACTTCATAAGACTTTATGAGACTTCAGAGACTTCAAGAGACTTTATGAAAATTCAAGAGACTTCATAAGACTTCAAGAGACTTCAGAACACTCCGAAAGACTTTCAAAACTTCATGAGACTTCATGACTGAAGTCTCTGCTGTTTCCCCCTTGATTACTTTTTCCTGGCTTTTAGCTAGTACTATTAATTAGAAATAACCGTTATTAGTTTTAATACTTATTACAATATTACTTATTTACTATTATTTCTTTATTACTTTTATTACTTTTCAGAATTATTACTTATTTCCAGCGCTAAGTAATACCGTCATTAGTTATTACGTATTACCGGTAATAGTAATGTGCTACCCCTACTAGACATATATAATAAGATCCTAGCTTTGTTCCTTGGTTGTTTTGCGTTGGCAAGATGAGTGAATTTAAGAAACAAATATTCGGAAACTATGATTTTCCAAACTTTAATGAGCCTATTCCAGCACTTATTGTCAATTGATCGAGTAACAAATATTTAGATGCATCGATTGAATATATTAGATAAGAAACTGTATGGCATACTATAATGTATTTTTATATGAATATAAGCTAAAGTGGGTTCATTATTACAAATTTCTTGCATATTCTATTTAAAGAAGAAACGCTCACGCTTATGAGCGCTCGTGAGCGTGAGCTGTACAGCCCTAAACCAGCAGGATCCATGTTTTTTTACATTGTTTGCAGATTGCTGTAAAGCTAATCAGTTTTTGATGGATTATGGTAGACTCCGACGAATTTAGTAGATTGAACTAAGTTCTAATAGATTTCCGTATATTCCAGCCAATCTATTCTGCAATCTAATACCCTTTATCATGATCCAACAGGATCGACAGGATCCAGCAGCATCCATCAGGATCCAAGAGGATCTATCAGGATCTAATAGGATCGAACAGGATCCATCAGGATCTACAGGATCCAATAGGATTCATCAGGATCCATCAGGATCCACAGGATCCACTAGGATCTACAGAATCCACTAGGATCTACAGAATCCACTAGGATCTACAGAATCCACTAGGATCCAAGGATCTAAGATCCGCTTTTTCCCCCTTGGGTGTGGGTGTGGGGTGTGGGTGGGTGTGGGTGTGCGTGTGGGTGGGTGTGGGTGTGTGGGTGTGTGGGTGTGGGTGTGGATGGGTGTGGCTGTGGGTGTGGTGGGTGTGTGGGTGTGGGAGGGGGGTGTGGGTGTGGGAGGGAGGTGTGGGTGTGGGAGGGGGGGGGGGGGCATTGAGGAAAAGACCTAAACCCACCCACAGCCACACCCACAGCCACACCCACACCCACACCCACACCCACACCTACGCCCACCCACCCGCACCCACACCCTACACCCTACACCCACACTCACCCAAGTTCGAGGTTTGGCGACTCCCCCCACTCCATTACAGACACCTAGCAACGGAAGGGAACATTACAGACATAGCCCTCATTATAGACACTCCTCCGTTACAGACACCCCCATGACAGACAGCCCCCATTACAGACACCCTCCATTACAGACCTTAGCAATCGAGAATAACAGGCGTTAAACTATCTATAGTTTTTTACAAAATTGATCAAGTTATAATTTTGAAAGATAATCAACATCATTGTTTATGAGTTGATTAATATATATAATAGTGCATAAGATCTGCTGTAGATATAATCGATATGTAAAACAGGCATATTTGCCAACTAATTCAATGATTATAATAAAAAAAAAATATAAAATTAAGACAAAAAAAAATGTGAAAAATGAAAAATACTGAACGAATAGGAACAATGAAAACGAAAAATAAGGGCGCCTATCAGAAAATTAAAAAACTTAGAAATTCTTGATTTTATACTTTCTATATTTCATATTAGTATAATGAAGCTGAAGAACATACGTGAGTTCCACATTTCAGTTCCAAAGGAGCTGCGCTAACAAGCTTTATTTAACAATAGTTATATACATTCTTTGCCTCCCATTTTTTCAATTAGATCTTTTCTCTTGTTTTTCCTTTTTTTGTGTAATTTTGTTTTTTTTTGTTTTTTATGCTTAAAACTGTTATGAGGACCCCTGATGAATGTTTATATTTCGATTAAAAACACGAAACACGTCAGTGAAGTTAAACTCTACATTTATTCTTCATTCAAAGCATATTATCTACACTACTTAAAATTTTATTTCGACAAAAGATCCATTGCTGAAAAGCAAAAGTTGCGAGTAGTAGACTGACTTGTCTACTTCTTCAAGAGATAGGTCAGTCTATTTTTCAATTGACTGACCCTCACCCTCATTTCTCCAACAGCTCGATAACTCATCGCTCAGTCACATTTCTATTAATCGCAAAAGTTTATTATCTCGATCGCCTTACCTAATTTGTTTTACTTACTTTAAATACTGACTTCTATGAAATAGTTTTCTTACCTTCGACTGCGTATTAGTATGTGTCTTTGTTTTGAAAAACAATGAAAGACTAAATGTTAATCACCTTCTTATATATAATTCTTCCTTCCTTTTTTTACTTCCGAAATCGGTATGCTTGAGTTTTTTCCTACTTTTTGATAGATATCTATTACATTTTATTTATGACAAAGAAGCGGAAGACCTTTTAAAGATAGCTACGATTGATTGCAAAAAGCCAATTAAAAAAGTTATCCTTTAACATGAAATGTGATACCAGTGATGAAATGAAAAACAAAACAAAACACAATTTTCATTTGAAAATCACAAAAAAACCAACAAAAATTCATCGAAATTTGTCACTATCCGAGATGAATTGAACATACATACAACTAGGGGTGGACCATTTATATTAACCTAAAATTAAGTTTTTCACTTAACCACTTAATTCATTAATATTAAGTGATTAAGTGATTGAAATGAAGAAGATATTGTTTTATTTTGATATTTTTATCAAATAAGCGTTAATTTAAAATATACTAGGGCTAATCCCTATAATTTTTCAAGGGTTATCTAAAGATGATTACCATAACTCTTTAAGGCCTTCTCTCCTCAAAAAACGTCAACATTCGTCAGAAACACGACATTGATATGAGTGTATGAGAAAATAGTCCAAAGTCTGCTCTTTCGAAAATGATATAGATTTCCATTTGGTATATAGTTTCTACTAAAAACTTTTAAGGAGCTTCATCACTCTCTACCAGAAAAATAAGCAGTTTTTTACAAAAATCTGAGGATTTTTTTCGAGTTTTTCGTTTATCCTTTTCTGATCTAGCATTCCAAAATTCCTAAAAGAGCTTCATTGTAGCCAATAACTTTTTTTGTTTGTAAAAGTGTATCAAGATGCAAGGCACTGAAGAGCCTTTTTTTCTAAATTAAGCTTTACTTTTACTACATATAAGTATTTACGTGAATTGGCGCTCATTTTGAGAGTGTTTTGAGCTGCTGAACTTGTGATCTTCGTCTCTGCTTAGAAAGTAAGAATTTAAAAAAAAGGCTTTTTTTGGATCCTGCATTCTAGTATGCTCTTTCAAACAAAAAAAGTAAGTAGAATGGGCCTCAGCAAAGAAATTTCGTTTGTCAAATGTGCTATTTTTTGAACCTTGCTTGGCCAATATTTCTTCCAAACGTCATGATATAAGGCTGAAGGTTTTATCATAGCGTCTTCACTACAGTCTCAACATATCCTGAAAATCTCATGCGATTTGAATGCACCGGGACTCAGATAGGTTTTTGAGGGAAGAGGCCTTAAGGTCTATGAAGGTTGGTTCCTAAGCTTTTAACCAAAATATGATTTTGTATTTCTAATAAATGTTTAATCTTACAGCTGACGTTTCTGGAAGAGAACAAGTACTAGTTTACTTTAAACACATGAAAGATATGAGTTGTACACACAGCAATACATGTGAGGATGGTGGCGGCTTGTGTTAAGTAAACTAATAACTGGAAATGATACTCCTTACGTAAATCACTCAGTCAACGAAAGGCATAAAACTATGGTGTGGCTGTGGGTGTGGGTGTTGGTGCCCATGTGACTGTGGATTTGCACTGGAAGAAGGAAAGGCCCACACGCACACACATTTGCATGGATTCGCGGCTCCACTCTGATACTCACACCCACAACTTCACACGCGGATTTTATTACATTGATACCCAAATTGACTAATAAAGGCATGCCAAGATGATTAGTATTATCCATCTTTAGTTAATTCAGAATTCTGAAATACTGAATGGTATTGTTGTAGGAATGTACTCCTTAAAGGAAACTTTCGAATGATATTTGGATATCGCATAGGAGAAATTTGAATGATCGCGTAACGGTAGAACTATATTCATCATTCGTTTCTAGAAAAGATGTTCGACGAACTTAGCGAAGATATTTCATTGAGTCGCATAAAATAATGCTGTTGTTCTTTGAAAGCCAACTGTAATAGCATTCAGTTTCGCAATGAATGGAGCCGCGAATAATATTGACTCAGAATAAATATTCGTCTTTCATATAGTTTCGTGCATTAAAAATGCGACGCAACTGAATTTTGTCTTCAGCCATTTCTGTTTACTCTTTCTTTCGATCGAACATTGACGCAAAAGAAACGAAAGTTTCAAGTGTGATAAAATTCTTTTCTGAGCAAGCAAAAAATAACGAAGAAAAACAACCGAATAAAGTGAGTGGGTAGCTCTCCGCATGCTGCAAACGACGGTTGTCAGTCACTTTGTCGTTTTTCATTTTGTTGGGAATACCATCTCAGAGGCCTTAAACACCAATCGTGAGTATTTTTGAATAGCAGGATATTTTTTTATTGGACAGTTTTTCAACATTTTCTTAAAATCTGATACCATAAAACGATATGGAACACTATGTTGGACGTCACTGCCAACAATCAAATAAAAATTTTGCGAATAAATCCACTTGTCCTGCGGAATCAAATAGAAACGAAACTGGGTAACTCAACGAGATTTTCATTCAGTCAATGTCACTAGTAATACCACTACTAATGGCTAGTGAAGACGTCACAGATATTAGCGATAGACTCAAGTTTTCGGCTAATATTGGTCGATTCAGAACCGTCTTCATACAATCGAATATGTCGTAGAATAGTAACAGTTGGAAAATGTTGCATACGCGAAACTCCTTAAAAAATTATACAAAATACGCCGTTTTTGAGGTAAATTTCCAAATAAAACTTACATAGCTTTTCACAGCATATATCTGCTTCACGATGATTCATGCAGAATCCTCTCTGTCAACCAGAACCCGATGAGGTCTGTCGATTCACGCATATCTCATCGGTTCTCATCCGGAATCTCGAAATCTTGTATCTAAGTACTCGAAAAGATCTGCTTTCGTATATTCATTCTATCGGCTATGTCCACTCTCGTATCGTGAACCACTTGTTAGAGATTACTGTGTCGATATATATGTCACGGCTCATTGCTCTTCCTCTTTCCTTTTCCTCTCTCTATTGTTCTCTCTGTGTCATCTCTCTCTTTGTTTCTCTATCATATATAAGCTTGTGTTGAATGTGCAGTAGGCACATTCTGGAGATGTGAAGTAGCTAATACACATCATTGCCGAGTAGCGGCTAGCTACTCCTCCAGTCTGTCATAACATCTCGTTCTCATTTGATCGTTACATGTCGACCCTGGCGAGCGAATACATGTATATTCTGAAACGAAGTTGAAGATGCCAGAACAAACAAGAATTCAAAATTATTAAACTTCCGTTGAAGATACAAGTATATATCAAGGCACGGTAAATAATTTGAATGAGTGACGAATGTATTCGGCGAGTAGAGGTGAATGACATGGGAGTGTTTTAAGTTCTGTGAGCACTGTCACAGATCATCAGTGAACGTACTAAAGGACGGCTATGTTCGTGGGCCGATAGTGCGTAGGGCTGCCGCACTTTCCTTTATAACATCTGTACGTTTCATGCCATTTCTCCTCGAATCTATGAGTCGTTTCGCACATCATTCAAATTTATTTTCTCTGCCAAAAAAAAAAGAAGCGACGAAAGAACAAATGGATATCGGTGAACATGAAATTAATTGTGTATCGACCGTAAACAATTGATATTCATTCATCATCAATATTCACTTCTTGTCAATGACCATTAACAGTTCATCCTACTAAACATCTTGCTGACTAACGATGCGTAACAATCAGATATTAGAAGAAGCACAAAATTAAAACGAAGAAGATGTTATCCTCAACATGCTTGGAGCCAATGGACATTTTGAAAATGAAAGTAATGCAATTGATGATATCGATTAGAAAGTGTGAAATTTTTTCTTCCTCCTCAACGAAGGATACACAGAAGATAGGATAAATAATAACCTCTCATCTTCGGTTAGGTAGATAATCAAAATGTGTCGCGATGTTTTTTTAAAGTTATGTGTTCGTTTTCATACTAATCTATAAAGTAAGATATAAAAAAGAAACCGTTCTAGGTATCGTTTATGCACTAGACAAGAGTTTCTGTACTGTATGAATTAGAATACTTACCTGTCTACTTATGACTAAAATTGTACTAAACTTGTGTAACTGATTACTTGTTTTTTTCTCTCGTTCTGTAGAATTGATATATGCTGCTGTTTGAAGCTATATCCTATAAATTTGAAAATGTGCGAAAAAGCGTGACTGATAATATGTGTGTTATGAATTCTATATTTCTTTTGTATACTGTTCCATTTCTGGGTGCTCTGTCAAAATTTTCTCTTGTACGATGATCAAAGTTATGAAGATCAATATTTGTATGCCGTATCCGTGCCGAATTATATTCTATTTACATTTGAAATGTGATGCCGAATTTGTGAGTTTGAAATGTTGCGACTAGTTCTTCAAAAACTTTGTTTCTCTTTACTTGACTGCTATGTTCTTGACTTGATGCTATAATACTGTGAACACGTGTATTGATATGAAGTTATTTGTGAAAGTCGAAATTTTCGTTTGTATATTACTTTGATTTCTACGATTAAGTTCAAACGGTGAACTTTTTTGGATGTAATTTTTCCTTCATCCAATTAATTTTTTTTGATCGTCTTTTTTTTCTTTTCTAAATTGTAAAGACGCTCAGGAGCGCGTCTCATCTGAGTGGGAGGGTGTGCCGATATATACGTCACGGCTCATTTCTCTTCCTCTTTCCTTTTCCTCTCTCTATTGTTCTCTGTGTCATCTCTCTCTTTGTTTCTCTATCATATATAAGCTTGTGTTGAATGTGCAATAGGCACATTCTGGAGATGTGAAGTAGCTAATAAACATCAATGCCGAGTAGCGGCTAGCTATTCCTCCAGTCTGTCATAACATCTCGTTCTCATTTTATCGTTACAATTACGTGAATATAGCATGAAGTACAATCGTCATCCTGCATCCTGACCTTTACATACTTTATCCGTGCACCCTGAACCAACTATACTCTAACCCTCACTCATCGTCATCCTAAATTCTTACCTACTCACACCAATCCTCATTCTCACCCATTCCGACCCTAACCTCCAAGAGGGTGTGGGTCTGCGAGGTGCGGTGTGCGAGTGGGCGGATGCGAATGTGGGTGCCGAGTGTCGGGTGAGTGATCTGAGCGTCTAGCAAGTGAGAAAAACCCACCCACACCCAACTCGTGCCGATGGGTGTGGGTGTGAGTGTGAGTGTGGGTGTGGGTGTGGGTGTGGGTGTGGGTGGGTGGGGTGTGGGTGTGGGTGTGGGTGTGGGTGTGGGGTGTGGGTGTGGTTGTGGTTGGTAATTGGAAAAGACTCACACCAGGGTGGCCAAATCAAAAACTTAAAAATCAGAAATTTTTTTTTCGAAATCAGAAAACGATCAGAAATTTTTCTGGCAAAATCAGAAAATAGTCAGAAAAGGTAATTTTTTGCAAACTGGTGTCTATTACGTTAAAATGACGTCACTAAATGCTCTCTTTGGTTTCTATTTATGACTTACACATTATTTTCAAAGATAA
>CAJNOL010002589.1:0-35735 GCA_905250125.1 Rotaria sordida | reverse complement strand
ATAGATAGATAGATATACTTTTGAATTTCAATCTGCATTTACATTGATAAGCTATAAAATTCCCTGGATCGGATATGATTCACATAGAAGACGTGAAGGATTATATATATATATATATATTTTTTGTTTGAGTCGCTTGTCATTATAAGAAAGGTAAAAACATGAAGTAATAAATTTTCATATGCAAAAAAGTAGCACCTTTATGAATTTTGAGAGAAACCTTAATCATGCAATTATACGAACATCATAATACTTTTAGCAACAACCAATCATAGAATGGAGCATGCTGAAATATGAACAACTCTTACTATTTTATTAATATTGAATTCACATTTTGATAGTAGACTATAGAAAAATGAACTTCTTGTTTCAATTTGATGATAATTTTCTTGATTATTTTGATCTCTAACTAATAGATCAATATCTTAATATGAAAGAAAAAAAATAGGCAAACTCAATCGTAATATATAAAAACAGTTACTATTTAGAAACCAAAAATAAACAGATCTTTGCCACAAATAATATTTTTGATGTTTAGTTTTCATATAAAAATTTCTCTTCTACGACATGAATTTCATGCATAGAAACGATGCTGAATCGGTAAATCAATCTTGACTTTTTTTGTTTTTTTATTCAAAAAGTTCAAACGACATCTTACTGAATTTTTAATGAGATTTCTAATGTTTTTATAATAATATACAAAAAAATAATATTTATTTAAATTAAAAGAATTTTTAGGATCTTCTATGGAAATATTATAGTCGAAGAATCAAAGTATATTTTGCATGTGCATGAATATTCTTATTCTTTCTTTTTTTTTTTGCCTCTAGAAATGTTCAGATATAATAATAATAATAATAATTTATTATTGCATGTTGATTTGTTTTTTTTAACATCTCATTTATTACATGTTAATATTATTTTCATAGGATGAATATATTGAAACAGCCTATTCATATGAAAAAGCTCGTTGGTTACATCTATTTCAAGTGAATAAATCTTTAAAATTAGTACGTGAAATGCAACAACGTGTAGAAGATACAAAAGGTATTGTTCTATCATCATTATCACAAGAATGTCAAGAATTAGCTGTTCGTTGTGATTGTACATCACTTTCATATATATTTGCATTACCTGAATGTTATACTGAAGCTCGTCGAGCTATAATTGCTCTGCAAACTTGGTTAATTGAAGATACAAAATATACATCATTTATTCAAACGTAAACATTCAGTAATTGAACGAAATAAAACATTCCTTTGTGTTTTTTTTAGGTCCTTGAAAGTACTTGATGAAAAATATATTGAAGCAAAAAAAATATTTGAATTGGGTAAAGCACATCTTAGTCAAGCTGAGCATCGAGTATTTCAAAAGAAACTAATCGATTTAACAAAAAAAAAAAAAATTTTTTTTTTTTTTATTCAATAGGCTGATTCATTTCGAATACAATTAAATAAAGCTGAACAAGAAAATGAAATAAATGAAAAAAAACTTGAAGAACTTGAAGAACGTCTAAATACAAAAGAACGTGATTATTTATCTAAACGCTTAACATTCGAAGTATATGAAGATCAACTTAAAAAAATGCTTAAAGCTGCTGAAGATAAAAATGATGATATTGATAATCATTTATCAATTGAAAGATTTCAACAAGAAGTAAAACAATTTTTAAAAGAATTACCAAAATTAAAATCACAAATGGATGCTCTACAAGGACGTATTGAATTTTTAAAACAACGTAAACAAGAATTATTAACAATGCGTACTGAATATAGAAAACTTAATCATGATGTACAATTAGCATTAGAAGATAAAATTCTTAAAGAAAATGAATTTGATCGTGTGACAAATTGTCGTCAAGTTATACGAAATATATATAAATGTCGTGCAACTGATGATTTACCACAAAAAATTTTTTATGCTTTACCTGTTAAATCAAAAAATTCCGGTGAAGATTATAATGGTAAGTGTAAATCACAATATAACTTCATTATAAATCCTTAAATTTCAGTTTTGATACATAAACTGGGACAGTTAATATTAACAACAGATTTTTCTAAGCCTAGAAGGAAGAGGAAGCACAGCTTCTCTCCTTCCATTTCACAATATGCATCGAGACGGTTATTAGATTGAAGAACGAAAATCATCCTTTCATCGATTCAAATAATGATAAATATAACTTTGAGATATGTTCTATCTAATGACGTAAAAAATTTTTTTACAAATTTTAAGTAGAGTAGAACAACTGAAATTTAAAAATTAGCCTAGAAACACTAATATCAATAAGAAAATCAATTTTTGATAAAAACTAAACCATCTAGTAGATACATCCAGTAGATATTCTGAATCTGTATATCGTCTAATATCGATTATTGAAGAAATCTGTTAATTTAAATGTATGGTTTCTGAGAAAAATAAAATAAAATTTTTCTATAAACTAATTTTTGGAATGATTAAACTCAGCAAAACGAACGTGTATCAATCCAAATCTGCTCAAACTATGTTAGAACATTCTATTCTATCTCGTATATCACAACAGTTAGCATAAACACTCCTGAACGATACAGCAGATTTTTCAAACACTACATCAGATGATATATGACACAAGACATTTTCTAATCAAAAAATTTTCTTAAAAAAATGTGGTCAAGAATTCTTTTTAGATGTATTTCATCATAAAACTTCTTTATTTTCTTAAAAGTAATTTATCTAAGTTATATATAGCTATTTCTGAGTAAGAACAAAATCATTTTCAAGAAAGAAAGTTACATGTTCGTTTGTCATGCGAAAAATACATACTGTGCAACCTTAACTCGAGCATTAGATTGTAGCTAATATTTTTTGTTTTTATTATTAACAAAACTAAAGATAATTTTTATCTATAAATTAATTTAATTAATGATAAAAATAATTTTTTTTTCTACCAGATGATCTTTCAAAAGCAATGCGTCTTACATCAAAATATATAGGACGTGATTGGAGTCGACTTTATTGGCAATTACCATTTTATCCGTTACGTGGTAAAGAAGAAGTATCAAAAGATATTAATTATATTGATGATAAATATCATCGTGGTGATGTCTATCGAGTTAATATCAATTTGAATTAATTTATTTTCTAGATATCTATTATTAATTTATTTTTCTTTTGATTTTTGTATTTAGGATCAAGCAACAGATGTATTAAATAAATGGCGACGTTTTCATACACGTGCAAAACTTGAAGATTTAATTCAAGCACTTCGATATATACATCGTTTTGATATTATACAAATAATTGATCGATGTATACTTAAACCAAAACGTTTATTACATAAAGAACAAGAAGAAATTGATCCACGAAAAAAAGAAATTGAAGATTTAAATCGAAAATTAAATCGTTTATTTGAAAAAATTCATACAGGAGCTATAAAAACACATGACACGTATGTTTATTCAAGTATTGGGCTTGACCCATTACAACCAGTCAGAAAACACCGACCTTTGGTCATGCACTAAATTGCACATGATGATATAAGTCACTAACTAAATTGGTATACACGTATAACACATATTTGTACCTTATGGACAAATTATTTGTTTTTGTTTCGTATACACACATTTACATATATACAAATATCAATATTTATCACTCATACACAAACACACACGCACACAAACGAGATCGAACTCGATATTCGTTTTTTTTCAATTCGCACTATATAATTATCCTTCTCTATTTGATTTATTTTATTTTATTTTTTCTAGTTCATGAAAGTACCTGATAAGAGCAGAACATGCTATGGCAGTTCTGCTCATGAAAAATCGCCTGATTCTCACAAGACTTCATATAGTCAAAGAAAAAAAAAAACTATAATTAAATCGTTACATTATGGGTCATGAGAAATCTGTATGATTTTCTCTTATTTTTGTTTTTATTTGTTTATTTTTACCTTGAATCAAGTGATTATTATTATTAATGCTTATTTAAATAATTTTCTTAGAAACTCATATTTTTCATTTTGTAAAATGATTTTTAATAAAAAAAACAAACAAAAAACAATTTATAGCCTCAGGATAAATTGACGTATTCGGTACAGAATTGATTGATAATATGATAATGTAGTAGAATGTTTACTTTAGAATCATTCTATATAAAACTAAACAATAGTAACAACAAATTGATTTGACAGAACCATTTTCGATGAACTATTTAAACCTATATGTATGTAAATTATGATTATCTATCACATAGATAAACAAATTTCATACAAGACTTGTTTTTCTAATCGAAGATAATACTGGTGTTAACATCAAAAAAATTAAATCTATGTTAATAAAGCCGCTTTAAAATATCATTATTGCGTACATGATAATCGATTACAAGAAAAAATGAGTTGATAAAAACAAGATTTCAATTTTTTGAAATGAATTTCTATATTTCTGGAGTTTTTAGTATTGTTTTACTCTTATAAACGACTCATTATTAACAATGGTATAAAGAAAATTTCAAATAATATTGTTAGAAGATAACTTGTAATCATGAATGATTTTTATTATTATTTAATTGATTATGAAACTTTTTTTTTACTGATTGAAGAAAAGTATTTGTTTCAAATTTTCAATCAAAATTTTTGATTCTATTTCAAAATCATAATAAGACAAACTTGATAGACGTAAAATAATTCAAAATACAATGAGAATATAACTAATATGAATAGTAATACAAGTTCTTTTAATTGTAAATCCTTTTATGCATCAAGATATTTAGTTAGTAAAATTGAAATTCATATAAATACATAAAGATTTGAACATGTAGTAAAAAGATATTTAATATTTCAATGGTACAACTACCATTTCCTATTCATTACCATCGTGAAAATATATATCTCAAATTACAAAAAAAAAGATATTTTTACTAATAAACATGCTACTACCACTTCAATGGAAAAGATTACTGGAAGATAAATGATTATAAAAGCCATGAAACGAGTATTCAATAGTAATCGACGCAATTTTTTGTTTTGTATAAATGTCCAAATAGTATTTCCATAGAAAACAAGAATCACCAAGTAACCATGATAATATATGATAACTATTAAGGACACCTAAAAACATACACAGATCAAGAATAAAATATCTATTACAGATCAACATTGTTATATTCATCAAAATAATTCAAATGAATAATGTTTATGTTGTTGGGTATGTACTAGTAATATGAACATTGATTTGCTTTTCCCTCTCAACATAACGTCAAGATTATAAATCATTAGTATTAATTAGATCTAATGAAGAGAAAATAAATATAATGAACTTGTTCATGGGTGCTCATTAACTAAAAAGTGTCTAAAATTAACATAATCTTCAATAGAAAAAACAGAGTATACTAGAAATGTGCACCGCATCTAAAAAATTGGGCAATCGTCGCCAAAAAGCCTTTTGGATGAACAGCATGGGTGGCCCATAACTTTGGAGCGTACCAATCGAATAATCTCACCCTTTTCTGTCGACATTCTACATAAGTTCATCAATACGAAGACTCTCATGATCTGTTAAGAGTATCTCTTGTAGTAAAATTTGTGTAACATTTTTTTCTTTTGAAAATATTTGAACAGAAAAATGATACATAAACCAAACTTCACTTTTACAGGAAACATAGTTCGATTGTTTACCAACTACTATCTATTTTAAATTGAAATAATAGAAGGAAAAAATCTTTTATGGGATATTATGCGATTCAGTGAATAGCATCTATTTTACACACAATGTTTTAGTAATCTTTTGATTTGGTCGACAGGAATATCCAATTTTCAAAACAGAATCTGTTATTAGAAAGCGTTCGAAAGACTGTTCTACTATGTACTAAGTGATATTTTTTATATGCATTTTTTTTATGAAAGAGTACACCATATTTTGAAAAAAGTGACATTTTGTTCATTGAGCAGCTTATTCTCAACGCAAACATTCTAAAGATTGAACTCTACGATCAGATGTAGTTCATTTTTGCAGAATTCAGCAAAGAAATTAGATGTCTTCTTACTGAGAGTTCAAACAATGCTTTGTAAAAAACGAATCGGCTGAAAAAAGTTTCAATACTGTTAAAGGCTCTTGCTGCTGTAGCTGCTCAGATAGATAATTTTTGTTACACAAATATAGATTGTTATGAAACATAATTTTGAAAGAATATTTGATATGAAGTGCAATACTAACCGTGGAAGCACAGAAACACCTTTCATAGGAATTAAATGTCGGAGGGCCGAACAAGCTGACTTCTTGTAGGCAGACCTGCTTGTGTCTGTCATCTAAATTCTTCTACTTCGCCTACTTAGCTCTTATGATCTGTCTACTTTTTTCTATGGCATTATCATCATAATAATAGAATAGAATTAAGTATTAATCTTCATGGAAAATTCAACAAGTCACTTAAATAAATTTATATGATTACAATAAAAACCGTCCTATGTGAACATCTAAGAGAATACTCAAAAGTATTCACTAGAGAGGAGTGTTTTATTGTTACATATGTACGAGAACATGTAAGAATAGGAGTAAAACAAAAAACATGTTCATTATAGAAAGATTGTTCTAGTTGGTAGAAGTCAAAATCCAAGAGTTCACAGTTCATTATAACGAGGTATTCCCATTATGCAGGCATTTACAATAGAAGATTTTCCTGTTGATTAAACATTTATGAATCAGACAGTGGTAGTGCGTAGAAAAATAAAATCTGGTCTTGGTTCAAGAACATTTTCAATGAATTTGACAGACAAAAATGTCGCTCACAGTATTAAAATCAAGAGAGAAACGATGTTTTATAACTGCAAAATCAGCAGCAGACAAAGAGCGCTCAACCTTAGTTGAATTGATCAGGATTAAAAGGGTGTGAATGTGAGTGTGGCATACATTTGCGTGTTGATCTTCTCTTCGTTAACATCCACAGTTACACATTCTATCCCGACATTTTGTCTCAATTTAGTACAAATCGTTATGTTATGTTGGAAGACTTTCATATTGATTTGGATAGAGATGGCGAGAAAGCAGACAATATTTTCTCAAATGGATCAACTCATGCTCTTTCGGACCACTCGTTCTCGACTCATGTATATCTATTTATTCAGAGTGCACTATCGACAACACTCTAGTCGTCGATGTCGATATAACTAATCAAACAATTGAAAGTGAAATATCGAGCAATCACAAACCCATACTCTACGTACTAGTTTACCATGATAGATATTTATGCGAAAGATCCAGAAGAACGTAAACTGTCTTCTCGCAAGTCTTGTCTAATATGTTTAATTTTTGGAAAAAAGAATGGAGCTTAAGAACATATGAAGCTTGATGTGAACTGTTTATGTTTTTCTTATCTTTACTCGCCGCTAGGTGCACATAGCAATTTCCTCTCAATGGACTCGTCCGACCATTCCATCCGAGCTTGTGATGCTTCTTGTGCAAAGTTGATGATTATCTTTTAAAGCTAAAGGAAAAAAGCAATTCAATCCGTCAGGTGCATTGAATATCGATCTCTGTGACGGTCACTACATAACAATTTAATGATGTTAGTCTTAAGACCAACGACCGTCGAACAGTATTTGGTTCTGATCAAGTTAATAACATCTCTTTTTATTCTTCCTATAATGTGCTCAAACTGATATTCTCATTTATTACTTTCTTAGGTTTTTTCCCCATTTTTATAGTAAATAGTATTTACTAGAGCACGTTCCCTAATATTTGGATAAGAGCTATTGAGTACCATTTTGTCCGTTAGAATAAACATGTTCGTTCCCTATATAGAAGTAACTACCAACTGGAGTTGATTCATATCAAAACTTCGTGGATATTTGTGGCAGAGTTTACGCCAACAGGACAAATGATACATTATTACCGTAACTACGTCAAATCAAACATGAATATAACGAGAAATATGTAGTGCATTGGCATTAACAAGATTCATTTGTATTGCGAATGCAAAACAGAACTTTTCGGTTTGACAAAATGGATTCTGTTTTACTTTTCGATTTTTTCATATGTGATTTGTATAGGCAACTAGAACAAATCCAACATGCCTATCGAAGACAATTGATGTCCTAAACCATGAAATCGAACTTTAAGGTAATCATATCAATGAGCATGATAGTACTGTAACTAGTAATTAATGTCAGTTACAATCAACTGAGATCAAGTTATAGTCTTTTTATTGACAGGAGATAAAAATTTTCGAAAAGTTCGAATAGATATCGACATTGATCATTGAATAAGAACAAAACTTTTCCATCTAATTATATGTAAGTATTGAAAGTCAGTTTTTCAAACAAACAAGAAATTTTATGATTGTAAGCCTATTTCGTATTGTATACATTCTAGACGATAAGATGCATAATTTAACATGAATCAAAATGGAATTAATTAATATAACATTTAAAACATCATCTGAGCATAATAATACTCTATCGTTGAGTATTGTAATGACGAAAACTAGAAATTCTTGCCAAGAATTCATTTACAGAACAAATTCATAATATGAGATAATTGAAATCTCGCATCTCATCATGGTTTATTCTCAATGATTGCGAAGCATGTGAAACATATCGCAATGATCCAAATGCAAAAGAATGAAAAGATGACTAACAATTGATTGTTCTAAGTTCATTCAAACGATGATAAACTATAAGAATGAGAACTGTAATTCATTTTAAAATCTATAACAAATCTTAATCTATTTATCTACTATTGGTTGTTTATCTTATACTAGATTATCAGCTATACTTACAACTTCGTCTATTTTTCACGTAAAGATTCAATTTTTCTTCTATTATTTTAACACATTTGAATAAACGTGATCTTGAGTAATCAAAGTGATCTGTATTATATCATTTATACATATGACATCCAGACATCAATTACTTTTAATTAATTCAAACTTTCCTTCGATTAAGATTTCTGGTTTATTTTATTTGTGATGTTAAATCTACTAGCATCATCAAATTGATGTCATCTAGCAATATAAAAGAAAAAAGAACAAAATATTAAATTACAACAGAAAAAAAAACCTAAAAAGAAAGTTCATTGAAATTTTATATTCTAGAAGTAATATGTTGCTCAATTATAATTAAGATAGTATAAGGAACAAAAAAAAACTGCTGAAGAACATATAAACAAAGATTTGTATTGAATGTGTAAATATTCATTGCTTTTTTCATGGATCGATTTTTCATTTCGTTCTCAAGAAACCTTATGAAGATTTTCTACCTTCTATAATAATCACAATATCTGAACATAAGAGTATTGACCAATCATCGTCGTAATGAAAACAGTTATGACTTGTCAATCTAATTAGTGAAAATCAAACTTCAATATTTCGATATGAAATTGTATGGTATCAGTTCTGTTTTTTTTTCTTCTTAACGGCACACTAGTAGACCCTTTTTTTTATGAGTATTAGACGATGGTCATGTTGATTTAACATCTGTTTATGTTTGCTTATTCTGATTTCTAAATTGTGCTTCAGTCACATCACCAACAGAGGCATACTGTTGCTGTCAACGCACTCGACTCAAACAAAACAAATCGAACTCATTGAGAAAAAAAAGAACCAACTCATTTTTCTTCTTTTCTTCTTTTTTTTATCAGTCGATTCCTACCTTTTTCTCCTATAAATATATTATTCAAAAAAAAAGTCAAAGAAAAACATGACGTATAATTTAAAAAAAGATCATTTAAAAAATTTGGATACACAACAAATAAATGGAAAATCGATGATTCATATTACTCATGATGATTATGATGATGATCAAGATATTTATATATCAGAACGATCATCTATTGCATCATCAAGTGATATGAATCAAGTATCTAGTCCAACTGTTAAACGATTACCAACACCAACACCAACACCATCTTCACTATTATCATTCGCACAAAAACAACCTCATAATGTTCGATGTCATGGTAATGAATTACAAGAAAAAGGAATACCAATTACTACTCAATGTCAACTTCCACGTAAACAAGAGAGAAAAAAGAAAAAAAGTCTGCATAAAGCTACACCTGGTCAAGGAACTTTAGCTCCATTATCTGAAACAAAACCATACGAAATCGCTGATAATTATTATCCATATTGGGGTTATTATCAAGTAAAAAATCCTGATTGGATTATACATCATCGTCAAACAATCGATGGTCAAATAATATCAAATGAATCACTTGATCCTTCACAATATGTTCATCAACCTGCATTAATAACATCATCTATACAACCAAAACAACAACCACGAAAATCTCGTCAACATGGTGCATCAATAAATCGATCCAATCAAGATAAACAACGTCATGATCGTAGTGAAAAAAATTCGCCAACATCATCACATTTAACATTTCATGACTGTCATGATAATAATTATCAACAACAACAACAACATATACTTTTTGAAAATTCTAATAATGACGAACATCGAGAACAACCAACAAAACGTACAATATCACAACAACGTCGTAAATTAAAAATTGAAAATGATTCAACTGATCATAATGTGCAATCACATACAAGTAAATTACCTCAAAATTCAAATAGTTTAATTATAACATCCAATTCATTGACAAATCGATCAAAAAATCGTACAAAAACGTCAGAAAAAAATGCTGATATTGAAGAAAACAGTAAACATCGTCATTCTAAACATTGTCATCATCATCATCATCAAAATCATATTCAATCACATAATTCTCCTTCAATTCCTTCTCAACAAAATAATCATCATCAAAGTCTTCATGTTCGACGTCGTCCACCATCCGGTTCAAATCATAGTCCTGATTTGCAAATTGTTGATACTTCAACAAAAAAATCCGAACGATCATCTTATTTTCAACAAACACGAGAATCATTTCATTTACCAGCAACACCTGTTTATAATCAAAGTTCTTATTTACCACCTATTATACGTGATCATCATCATCATCCTCAAAAAACTAATACAACTCGTTTTCCAACTGAATATTATGGTACATTAGCTCGACAGACACATGATAAAGATTGGGAAGAACCAATAGAAATTACAAAAATTTATAAACCTGGTTCACAAACACGATTTTATGATCGTTATTTAAATAATGTTGTAGACAAGAGACTAGCAGTTTGATCATTGTATCTATCAAGGCATTTTATTCAATTTTAAATATATTTTTTCTAATAAAAAAAAAAAGAGAACAGAACAAATGAGAAATTATATTCTTAAAAAGAATTACTTCAATAGCTAACCACAAAAAAGAAACTTGAATTCTACAAGATGTATTATTTCCGAAAATAAGAATCTAAATATTTCTCGACCAGAAAAAATCAAGATGTTTGCTTATAAATTTATAAATCAAGAAGGTTAAAAGCGTGCATTGTTCTTTACTGTTACAACCACTTGAATATAAAAAGTTGCTAAAAGCATAGCAACACTATTAAGATTTTTTACGAGTGATGTCAATCGACACAATGACATGCACTTAAAACTAAAAAAAAACGTATATTTATGAATGGATTTTTCTCGTAAAACCAAAGATTAAATTTAAATGAACAAATGAAAATACAAAAAAATAATCTTTGTTTGTTTTATCATATCTGGTAAGACTAGCTAAAAATAGCAGTTAATTTCGAGTCTATGGAGTTTTTCGTTTCAAACTAAATTTTGGAAAAAAATTACGCTCATTTTTTTTGAAACGACAGCGGTCTAGCGGACTAAGAAAAACGTCTCTTTATCACCGAACGCCCGAGGCACAGGGACATACTATACATAAATATATTTCAAACATCTCACCCATCCTAAGTCAACGACATCCTTATTTATTTAACGACGTGCTTCGAATGACTCATTTCTACACGTGTATACACACGCTTCATACCCTCTATTGTCTCGCTAGTGCGTCTACTGGGCGATTAAATTTATTCGTTCACATATATAT
Organism: Rotaria sordida; assembly: GCA_905250125.1. Taxonomy (NCBI): domain Eukaryota; kingdom Metazoa; phylum Rotifera; class Eurotatoria; order Philodinida; family Philodinidae; genus Rotaria; species Rotaria sordida. Next base: position 23,811 of record CAJNOL010002589.1, on the reverse strand, counting down.
GTATATATCCGTTTCCCTTTTTTTGCATAGTGGGACTTGGGGAATATAAGAATTATATATACATATCCCTGCTTTTTATTCTGGTGATGGGACGGACTAGGGGAAGGAAGATTAGGGAACCTTTACAATTATGTATAAATGAACATATATATATAATAGTAAATAGTTCATAAGTTCCCTTAGTCGCCAATTTATGTTTGAAATCGAATACTTCTTTTGATCTAAATTGAGATTGAAATCAAATAGTTTATTGTATGTTAGTTTCCTTTGTTTTAAAATCTTAATAAAGAATAATGCAAAATTTTCTGGAATAATGTTGCTTCATTTTTCATTGGCTATAGGATTCTTCCGAAAAATCAAGAACAACTATTTAGAATATGCGTTGAAAACTCTTCTGAACATATGTTTAAAAGAATTCTATTATCCCCTATTTCTAGTATTCAGCAAATTTTCGCACAGTGCTAAAATGTGATCTGTAAAAAACAGTGTGAAATGGTTGTTGCAAAAGTTTTTATAACTTGAGCATATTATGGCATTATTTCAGATAACATCGGAAAAGAAAATTAAAATAGAGCTCTAGCTATTTTTTAGGCCGATGTTCGTATTCATCTTTTCTGTAGATCAACAACATAAAGGCTGTGATGTACTTATATTGACAGCGTTTTTGGATTTCGCATAGTCGTCATTTTATATGTTTTCATAAAACGGTGCTATTACAAGTCTATAAAATTTATATAGATCAATTACTATTTTCATATCTATATTCGATGTACCTTTGTTTTTTTTTATCATGTTGACTGAAACAATCTTTTATTATTTCCTACTAGTCTCGTAAAGAATTAAACGATGTGACAAATGAACAAAACAGCAACAAAATACGATCAAACACGTATGAGATAGTTCAAAACCATTGAGAGATCAGTTTGGTTCTCTCATGCTCTGCATGCTGATATGCTCTTTCAAATAAAAAAAATTACATTTATACAATGAAGACCCACAGGGAATTTTGAATTGTCAAATGAGTTATTTTCGACTTTTGTTTGTTGAATATCTTTCGAAAATGTCATGGTATAGGGCTGAAAAAATTACCATAGCTTTCCCACTACAGTTCCAATGTATCCGGAAAATTTCATGCCATTTGAATTTACCGAGTTCAACATCGATTTTTATGGGGCGAGGCTTAAAGATGAATTGCGCATTACTACACTACAATCATTTCAATAAAACATTATGGCATTGTCTATTGCCGCCATCTATATACTGTTATTTTTTATTAGTTATAATCAAAGTCCATATTAGAGTTATGATGTCTTTAACTAATGGATGAGAAGGGAAAAAAACAAATAATAGATCGAGTGGCTAGGCGAAATAAACAAGGCACGACCACATGACAATAAGGAAATTTGATCTTAAAAGATCGTATCTCTAAACATATGTTTAATTTGCAATTTTGTTTTAACAATGTTCTACTCCAAGAATATCTTCATTCTAATAATTTTATTACACAATTTTTTCTTATCATTTGTTATTTTTATCCTTTCTTTTTATTTTTGATAGAATTTCTAAATGCCTTCAACATCAGCAAGAAAACCGAATAGACTTGCAGTAAATAATCAAGGATTTTGTAGTGTATTCGGTATAAAAGCAGCTATAATTATTGTTGGTTTTATTCTTTTGGTATCTGTTTTATCATTATTTTATTTATCAACTTGGACAATTATAACAAAACACAAGTATGCATTACTTGCTTCAGCATATCTATATGCAATGTCAACTTATTTATTATTGATATCTGCATTAATAACATGTATAGCAATAATTGCTCTTTTTTTTACTGCATGGATTGAACATGAAAAAGGATTAAAATTAGTAAGAAAAGAAAAAAACAAACTAATTCATATTAAAATTTTTATTATTAAAATAATAATTGTTTAGACACTTTTAATATTAATATTAACATTTATTTTTGAAATAACTGCTGGTCTTTTCGCTTTTGGTTATACAGTTAATGTTAGTTGAATTAAGTTAAAATTCAAAGAAATATTTAATTTTTGTTTCTTTTTAGCTTGATGAACGTTTATCAAAAAATTTACTTGAAACTATTCAACATAAATATCATTATGTTAAAGGAAAAACAAGAACATTTGATCAAATGCAAAGACGTGTATGTTAATTTATTTTGTACTTTTCATGATAAATCATTTAATTTTGTCATTTTCTTTTAGTTTCGATGTTGTGGTTCAAAATCATTTAAAGTAAATTAAAGAAAATATTTGTTTATTATTGCAATATATAATTTATTATTATTATTATTTAAATAAAAGGATTGGCAATTAAATTCAAATTTTAATCTATCAATGTCTTCAGCCGTACCTGATAGTTGTTGTAAATCATATGAACCAACATGTGCACAAAAACCATATGGAAAACATCCATCAAATATATTTTATGAGGTATTCAAATGTTTTATTACATTTGAAGAAATTATTTAAATCTGAAAGAGAATGAAACTTTGTTAATATTGAATATATTTTTTTTTAATTATGACATATATGAATGACAAATCTAGAAGAGTTTGAATCTATAGTCTCCTTTAACTGACGAGGGAGTCCTCCAATTGAGCTACGAATATTCTGAAAAGAGTTCGACCTTTTAACTTATTGCTCCCGAGATATTGTACTTTTACGATAGTTTTTCAATGAATACCGTGATTCCCCTTAGAAAAACTGATTTTTGAATTTTTACTTGAAACTTTACACAGAGTCAAACCTTGACAAGAATAGTTTCTTGCAAATATTTCAACTCTTGTTGCTGTTTCTATTCTAAGATTTTTTACTTCGATCATATATACCGGCAGATTCTATGTTTTATTTCCGCAATTGAAGGAAACATAAAACTTTTACAATAAATTACTATTGTTAAGATATATTTCTGTAAAAAGTTTTAATTCGAAATTCGAAAAGCAGTTTTCCTGGTCCTGCACGGGTATGACTTTTCGTACCTGGATCGAAGCTAATCGACATCCAGTAGACATTTTATAGTCATAGTACAGTTTTCAAACTTTTCCTTTATATGAAGAAGTATACTGTTTGATTTCTTCCATCAGCAGTAACAAAAAGAAAATGACAAGCGATTCATGATTCACTTGTTGCCTTTCTAAGTCTAAAAAACAATTCATTTCGCTAAGTATACGTTTGTTTGTTGCTGATGACACTGAGATCGAACGCAGTGTTGATGCCAAACGTTATAATTGTGAATACATACATGAGTGCTTTAGTTCATTTATTTCATCATGTATTCAATTACTTCATCATATGGTTTCTTCATCATTTGTAGACAAATTTTCATTAAAAAACGAATTCTTTTAGTAAAACAATATTGTTTTCCAATTCTGTAATTCGTTTTCAAGTATAATAAATTGCTTGATCATGATCAAACTAATTTTCATTCCTACACTTTTTATGTATATATAGCAGTTTGAAAAAGCAAAACTGTTTTAAAATGTCGAGGCTCCGTCAAGTGTCGAATCAAGACTGGGTATAATCTCAAATTTCAACTCTATCCGGCAATTTTTTTCATACCTAGTACCCATCCCGATTGCAGAACACTACTTCTGACGGAAACTACAGCATTCATTTAAAAAATACCGTAAAAGTCCGGTATTTTCGTAGCAATAAGTCCAGAACTCGAACTCGTTTCAAAGTATTCATTATTCATTAGATTCCACAATATGTATGTAGTCCCGACTAAAAAGTGATTTATCAGTTGGGGGGCTTCTCTCGTGATATCTAACTTAAAATAGTTATTATTCGAAGTTCTGAGTAGCAAATCTTTTTTCTTCCCTTATGTTGAGTTTGCACAAACTGTTTTAGAATTTTCATAACAATTGGGACCTATTCAAAGTCGCAGAGCTGATTGAGTCCAAATCACTCATTCAATACGGAAATCAGTTTATGTGCGTCTTCTCAAAGCCATCTTTTAATGAGATCACATCATAGTATTTGCATTTTAACATGTTTAAAATACAATAAGACATTAATTCAAATATTAATAAATATTTGTTTTTTACTTGTAAATAACTTTAAGTTTAGATTTTTTCTTTAATAGAATTTGATGTTTTTTTTTATCGCGAAAAACAATATGTCAAAAGAAAACAGAAAAAAAAGATTAATATCAAGACCTTGATTAAAGATAAAAAAAATTTATTGAATACAAAAGGCAAGAGAATAGCATCATTCATAGTTTAGAGGACATTAAAAATTAATTAATGAAATGTCCAATCAACAAATAAAGATAATCATTCATTCTTTGTTTGTCTCGATTTTTTCTTTCGATTCTTTTTACGTTTCACCATTCTTTCCTTTCTGTATTTTTACATTCATTGTATCATCTTATTTAATGTAGGACCATTCTTATTTTGTTTATATACGTAAAAGCCACGGACAATATGCTGTGTCATGTAATACGTATTGTTAACGTTCGTAATAACAATAAATGCAAACAAAAACAAAATAACTTGACTCAGTTCGACCCTGCAAAGGTGTCATACAAAGTCTGATAGACAAGTTTATTCTTTAATAATCCATATTGTATAATAATCGCTATTGATGTTTGATATAAATTAATTTACATTTATTTTTCGTATTAAATTATTGCAATACATATATAAAAATTTTTCTTTTTTGAATAGGGTTGTTCATTGGCACTCTATCGTTTTTATCATCCACATTTAATCACAGTCGGTTGTGTGACACTCGGTGTTGCTTTCCTACAGGTAAGATTATATTTAACAAACGAAATGATTGTATATTTATTTGTGTTTGTTTTTCTTTTTCGTTCATCAAAAAGATATTCACAATTATTTTACTTGTTTGGTTAATAAAGCATATCGAAAAAATAACAGCATTTAATCGTCCAGCTGTACCTCCGGCGAAAATTCGTCGTTTATCGAATGAAATCACTTATTATCCTATACAATCATCGCAATCTGTCAAATAGAATTTACATCTAAAATAATCAACGCATGAAATCTCACGTCCATTTAGTTCAGATATATCACATTCATTTTTTCTTTTTTGTTTTTTAAATGTACTTATGACAAATAATAGTTTTAGTCAATTTTTAGCTTTTGCATGAAATGATATTTACAAAAAAAAATTTTTTTTTTAGATTTGTTGTAACATAAAGAGTGACTTTCTTTGTATATAAAATCAACAATCGTTGTTGTCATGTTTATTGACGACGAAGTAGCCTTACGAGAATGGCTCGTTGCAACACTCGAACCATTGTATGTTTTTTTACTAGTATAGTTTTTCGTTTGATATCAATTTTCTTGTTTTTTTTTTAAGATGCGATGCTGAACCAATCGCTTTAGCTCGTTATGTTCTTGCTCTTGTTGCTAAAGATAAACCATTAGATAAATTACGTGAAAATTGTATTGATCGACTTGAAGTATTTCTTGATCGAGGTTCGTAGATTTAAAAAAAAATTATTTCTAAATAAAAAAAAAAAAAACTTCGTTTTTTAGCAACGAAAGATTTTGTTGATCAATTATTTGATGTTATTCGAAATGGACGTTATATTCCAGAAGCAAAAAAAGTTTGTTTAATAAATTATTTTTCATATCATATTGATTAATATATTTATTTATTTTTTTTTGTCAAATAGGAAAATGTTCAACCAAAAGCAAGCGAAATAAATGAGGATAAATCAGGTGAATCATCTGAAATAGTTGAACAACAAATTTCAACATCACCAACAAAACAAGAAAATGAACAACAACAACAACAACAAATTCCATCAACTTCTCAAATAATATCATCATCTGAACATTCAATAAGTACACAACAACAACAATCATCTGGAGCAATAATTCAACCTGTTAAAAGACGTTATTCATATCGTTCATCATCAAATCGTCATCATTCACCAAATCCACGTCGACATGTGAATACAAGTAGTGGTGGTGCTACTCGTCATCAAACAGCATCACATTATCGCCTAACAACAAATTCAAATAATCAACGTTCACATCGTTCATCATCACGTTCACGTTCTATATCACCACCAGCTAAACGTACACAACGTTCATATTCACATTCATCAACCGGTTCATCATCATCACGTTCATCACCATCACGTCAAGCAAATATAATACATCCACCATCAACAACAAATACAAATTTTTTATACAAAAAAATTCCATGTATTGATTTTTTTGAAAATAAAGGTTATTGTGCTCTCGGAGATTCATGTCCATATGATCATGGCACAAATGCTGTTGTTTTCGAACAGCAACAACAACAACAACAACAGCAACAACAACAGCAACAACAACAACAACAACACCAACAACAACAACAACAACACCAACAACCACAACAAGCGTATTATCCACCTTATCAACAATATGGAATGCCACCACCTCATCTTCATCCTCATTATCATGAATATAATCCAGAAGCACCTGATTTAAAACATGGACCACATCCAACTCCACCAATGTTTATGAGACATCCAATGCATCATCATCCACGTATGCAAGTACCATCATTACCACCTGGACAACCACAAGCATCTCAACAACAAATAATGATGAATCCACAACGTACACTTGTTACTGTTGTTACTAATGCTGAACCATTACCACTTGAACAAAAAATACGACAAAATGATTCAAGTAATATTTTTTTAATTCATTATAAATAAATTTTTATTGTATTTTTTTTTTCAGTGGGAATGTCATCCAGTGGTCCTGTTCCTCCTGTGATGCATACTAAACGACATGTTACTACTGGACTGTATCAAAATGATCGACGGATACAACAACATGAACATCCATCGAATAATGATTCAAATATTAATACTACTACTACTACTAATAATAATAATAATAATGGTAGTGGTGGTCATTCTAATACAAATAATGGATATATTAATCGAGGATGGAAACGTCCATGTATGTTATCTTATTTTTAGTTTAATAAATATTCTATTTTTTTTTTCTACTTTAAAAAATCAAGGGCAAAAACCTGATGGATCTGGATCAGCACCAGCAACACTTGAAATACGTAAAATTCCCGTTGAATTTAATACTATTTCAAAATTAAATGAACATTTTAGTAAATTTGGTACTGTTACAAACGTTCAAGTATATTTAATATTTTTTTTGTTGATATTTTTTTTTCATATAAAAAAATTCTTTATTTTGTTTTTATTAGATTGCTTATGATGGGTCACCTGATTCAGCTCTTGTTGCATATGCAACATTACATGAAGCTGAAACAGCATATAAAAATCCTCAACCATTGTTTAATAATCGTTTTATTAAAATCTTTTGGCATAACAGTAATAAAGTAAGTTTTATTCTTAAAAAACAAAACACATAATATACAAAAACTCTAATTTTCAAAACTAATCCAAAGGATTTAATGAGCAAGTAGAGTGTATTCGAGTGCATGGTTGGATGAATCGGGTCAAGATATTTTTCCCCATTCTTTTGCGTTTTTTGTTTATTTTTTATAAATAGCTTTAACAACAAGCTTTTCATGACACGATATCTTGTTCTTAGTTTTTATGCATAAAAACAAAATAAGAACAGTCCAATATTAGATAACATAACACAATCACTATAACCATATCAATAAAGTAAAGAGGCAATAAAATCAACTCTTCTTTTTCATACAGTCCCACAAGACAGTAACTGTGCTTTTGCACAGATTATAACTTCTACGATCATCTGTCTTCACTAGGCTTTAATAGTATTCTCTTCTTCCTGCATGTATATCAAGAGGTAGCAAGCGAATTTTTGACTCCGGAAATACTCGAGATTCGAAGGAATCTCTACACTCAAAGTCTTTTAGAACAACATGAAGTCAAAAAGAATCTCGTAAAATCCTAGAACTATTATTGTTCGATGGCACTGCGAATTCTACTAAAGCTCTAATGTTACAAATCATCAGATGTTATGAGATTCCAAAGTTCTTCATGGAATCAATCGCACGATTCCATAAGCTTTAACATCATTCTATTTAACTGTATAACCCAAAAATCTTATGCAGTTTGATGATTCTTCATGAAATCCTCTGTTGTTCTTGACATATATAGCCGATTTGAATTTTTTTTGAAAAAAAATACAATTTTTGAATTTTTTCAAAAAAAAAGCCGTCACCAAAGGGTTAAATTAATGCCTGATTGCACTTGAAATATATTAAAATATAAATATTAGCTTGTGCAAAATTTGAATGATATGATCTCATTAAAAGACGACTGTGAGAAAACATACATCCAACTGGTGCTCATGTCGCATGAATACACATGTGTATTTTAGCAATTTTATTAAGAGACTCATATGAATTTTGTCAGTGTTGAATTATGAATTGTTGCTTTTTTGATTTAATGACTCGAGTCAAGTCTTAGCCATGACTAGATCCCGTCAGGTTTAAAATCTTCAGCTCTTCATCTACCCAATAGGCTTTAGCCATGACTCGAACTCGCTCAGTTCTGTTCGAGGGTATGATGGCGAAATTTCTTTTATATTATATTTTATATTTCATAAAAATATATTTCAATTCAGGCACAATCTTCTGGTAACAATAACAATAATTCAAATCAACCAACACAACAACAACAGCAGCAACAACAGAAAACATCATCAACAGATGTCTCATCAACAAAAAAACCATCATCAAATGCCCCTAATCCAATGAAACTTCATTGGATGAAAATGCAACAATTATCAGGAAATAAATCTGAACAAAGTACAATATCAACAAATAAATCTGAAGAAACAAAAACTGTAAAATTTTTTTTTTTGTATTATTTTTATTAATAATTTTCTTCGGTACAATTTTTAGACTTCTCAATCAACTTCAACTTCAACTCCAACTCCAACAACAATTACGAATCCACCATCATCAAATAAATCAACTGTATTACCATCATCAAAAAAACCCAGTATACTATCATCAACAATAACAAAAAAAGATGCAGCAAAAAAAGCAGCCATGGAAATTCATCGTAAAAAACAAGGTTTATTAGAAGAACAAATTCAACAACAAAAATTACTTTTAAAAAAACTTGAAACAGCTGAAACAAATGCTGATAAAGAATCAATACGTTCTTTAATGAAACAATTCGATACAACAATTGTTATGCTTAAAGATTCGCTTCGTTTAACACCACCAATTAAAACATCATCAACAACAGTACCCACCAAACCACCACCAACAACAACGGCAACTAAAATTAGTCAACAAGATGTTCTTAAACAACGTGCACAAACTTTAGAAAAACAACTTGAAACTCTTAGAGCTAAAACATCAGCAGATATGGTAAATTTTTTTTAATAATCTTAATTATTATCATAAATAAATTATTTTCTTTCAGCGTCGTGCAATGAGTAATACATTAGGTCAATCATCATTAAATTTTACTAATGTTCTCAATGAAAATGATCCTACAATAAAATCATTAGCAAATAATACATTGAAATTTGTCGAACAAAGACAACAACAAATTCTTATTAAAAATATAAAAGATTTACCAAGAAATGAATTAGAAGAATTTATTAAGGTTTATATTGATTAATAATTTAGAGTGAAAGAAAAAAAGAACTTATTTTCTTTTATTTTCTATAGAAATCTGGAGCTACGAAAATTCAGTCGAATGATGCTGATAATTCATTACTTGTTATATATCCTTCAAAATCTGACGTTGATAAAGTAAGAATATAAAATTCTACGAAACACGATCTAAAAGAGGTGTTGAAGGATACAGGTAGAAATTTTGACCTGATCCTCAGGGTGTACCCAGGAATTTTCCAAGGGGGATACACACCAGCGATAAAATAATTTTTTGTTTTCGGAAAAGTTTTTTATCTGTACTCTCTCCAAATGCTTTTTGGTCAAAGATGATGCACACACACCCCTTGTACTCCTCTAGTTAGGTCCCTGCTCAACTCTCTCTCTAGGCGTGATAGATGCTGTTGATAAACGATCAAAGACCGTATATCAATGAAGTCTCGTTATAATGTATGAACTACTTCCTTATTATATTTCTGAAGGATTAAGAATACTTCTCTTTCAGAATTTTCAGAGAAGAGCAAAAGTTGTCATAGACTCAAAGTTTCGAATGCTGTCGTCTATGATATAATGAAATCACAATGGCAAAAAAATGGCTTTCCTCGTTTCTTTGAGATGCTATATTCGATCGAGCTGAAATTTTTTTTTTACAAGCACCAGACACTACTTGCTATGGGCGTCTTTTTATTTTTCTGTCCTTCGAATAACAAAGTCAAAATATCGAAAGTACCCTAAAAAACTCATGTGCTTTTGATTAGAAGTTTTTCTGTAAGAGCTACCAAAAATCACTAGAATAATATTTTTTGAAACAAAAAAAGAAACTACCTATCCCAGACAGTGTATAGTGTATAAGTAAAAAAAGTTTCAGCTCGATCAGACGTACTAAAGCCAGAGAAACGAAAGCATTTCTGTACTGTTTTTCATGAAAAAGTTCGTTTGAGAAAAAAGGCAAAAAAATATACAGTTTTCGCTAATTTGATTTCTTCTCGAATTCTTTTTACGTTTAAAGACAACTTTTGGATCTCAAAATTTTTCAGTAGATCAGCACTACTTCAGACTGTACAATGATCACAAAAAGTCAAAAATGAAAAAAAAAACATAAATTTTAGGTCACGAAAGGGAGTCTCTTAAGTAAAAGAATGGCGAAGAAATATGTCCCAAAATAGAATACAACAATCTCCCTGTGATTAGTAACAGCTGCTACATTGTACTTCGCATTTTAATGCTACACGGATTATAATTTATAAATATTTATTTATTTTTTTTTGTTCATTTCTAGGTACGAAAAAATGGATTAACATTTAAAGATCGTAGTCTTGATATATCTTTTAATGAAAATTCATCATTGAATATTAGTGGTAAAAAACGAACATTATCTGAAACAATGGAAGATGAATTACTTGGAGCAACATCAACTGAAATAACTAATAATAATGATAATGATGATGAAGAACCAGAAATAAAACGAAGAAATCAAAATCAAACAAGTGATGTTGAAGATAATGAAGAAGTAAATTTAATTGTTTTTCTAGACTTTTGTTTTTTCTAATTTTATATAATAATATAGGTCGACGAAATTGTTGACGACGAAGAACGTTTATTAGCCGATAGTGAAAAATCAACCGATGACAATGAAACAAAACGTATAAATCTTTCGTTTGATAATAATGATGAATCAAATCAACAATATGAATTCGAGCCTAATGATCTTGCTGATGAAATTCAATTACTCAATTCTTGACACAGTATTTGTTTTCTTTTTTTTTTTCTTTTCAATAGGAATAAAAACCTTTGAACATTTATTGAAAAATACAGTTGGTGTCATTTGTGTGTGTTTGTGCGTGTGTGACATTTTGTTTTGCTTTTTTTTTTCGGCGTGTGCATGTTTCTCTTTCTCTTTACTTTTTTTTTTTTTGTCTATTTCGCGCCTCTAGTTATTTGTTTCGTTTATTTGTTCCATTTGACTTTGTTATATGTCGTAAACATACATAAACACATACGCGTATCGAATAGTTCCAACAAACTAACAAAAAAAAACAAACATATTATACAGAATAAAAAAATCTAGCTAAATATTTCATTTGAACACCAAAATTTTATGGTGTTCAGTTAAGAATATCAATCTTTGTCTTTTGAAATCGTATGTTAATACACAAAAAATATGTAAAAAAATAAAGTAATTGAAATCCAATATAAATATTCGAACTATTAAAATAACGAGTTATTGAAAAGTAATTTAATAAAAATTTTTCGTTCATTTTTCAGCTTTTTAAAGGAATCTGCAGAAATTTAAAAACATTCAGTTGGAACCAAAATGTTGTAATGTTTCAGAATATAGGTTTAACATTGCTCTAGAACTTTTCGTTTAGGAGTTATGAGTCGACCCTTTAGAAGCACGAAACTTCAATTTTGACGAAGAAAATTGACGTCTTTCGTAGCAATAATCTCCTTTATTGCATATCTTATATTATCAATTTTGTTTAAGAATGGTTCGAATTCACTTTGCAAATCTGTTTTCCATAGAAATCATAAAAATTGACACGATGTACCTTATCAAAAAACTTTCTATTGACAACTGACTTGGAGCAAACTTATCATTAGTATACCGTTCTATAGAGAAATATCTATTTTTCCCATTCGCTGTATTCGAAACAATTGTCGCTTCTACTTTGAGTAAGTTTTGGGATACTGAAGCTCGGTCAAATTCAATTTATGAACCTCGAAAAGATCGGTTCATAACTCTTAAAAAAAGCTCTACAAATTTTTGAAGTCATATTCAGAAAGAACATAAATTTATGATATTAATTTAATGTTTTTCAATTTCTGCAGGCTTCTTTAAGAGGCTGAAAAATGAATGAATATTTTATCAAATTAATTTTCGATAATCCGTTAGAAGCGAAAAAAAAATGTTCAAAGGAATGTATAAAAATTGGATAATGAAAACAATAGACCTTTATGATTGACATAAAACACCTGTCAGCATTTTTTAAAACTAATAATTAAAAAAAAGGAAAGATTAATACGTCATTTCTTTATTATTTGTTTGTATTTGGCAGTAAAACCGAGTGTCATGAACACCTATTCTATGTTAAAAGTTAATTGAAGAATAGAAATTCTAAGAAAATATTTTAGCTATGGAACGGACAACTATGATTTTATCATCAAAGGAGATAAAACAATAATTAACAAAGATTGTTAATGGTTAAGATCAAACATAGTCAAATCAATTTTGTGTTTCCAATCATTAACAAATATTTGATTTTATAATAAATCTACGCTGATCACGTGAATCGTCTTAGTATTTTCTATTGTTATTAGTAGAAAAGTAATTTTGACCGTGATATTAAACGACTTTACATATATTTACGCTTACTTTCTGATTTGATTTACATAGTCGAATTTCGATACTAAGTAATCGAATGAAAAACATTTTAAAAACATTCATACACATTTTTTTTGACAATGAATATTTTATTTGTTCCTTTAAAGGTTAACAAATTTGACATTAATAGAGTTATGAAAATATCTGACAAGAAAATTAACAAGAGATGCATCCTTTACTTTTTATAGTACATCATCGCAGAAAAATGCATCGATCATAGATTATAGATTTACCAAGAAAAGAAATAACGCCGAATTTAGAAAACATGAGAAATTGAATTGAAGTATATAAAGATAACTTAAGAATAAGTGGAATACACGTATGAGATATAATATACGAAGCGTTAGTGATAATCTATTTATTTATTTTTTCTTGTCATATTTTCTTTATCCGACATTAGTATTATAGTTACAAATATTAGGGTAGTTTTGGAAACTATTTTAAGATAAACCATCCTAAAACAGATAAAGATAATTTATATATACCTAATTGATTTTTTTGAACGTTGAAGAACATGAGTAGGTCAAGTTTCGTATACCTTGTTTTTTTCTGATAACCTTTGAGGAATTTTAGCATTTTTTCGAAAACAACAGCTTTTGTAATAATGTTTTAATCAAGAAGTAGCTATTAAGAATGCCGTCCAAGTTTATCGATATAAAACAGCTTCTAATGATTTCTTTAGATGTTTTTCAAACGTTATCCAGTATTTATAAATATAATCTCTTGATGAAAATTTCTGAGCTGTGGCTAGAGTAGTTAAATCGTTCCAACATCATATATTGTAAATAATTCTTAGCCCAGTACCATATACATGCTCAATAGTTTCTTGTTGTTTTTTCCGTATAAAAAGAATCATATTGCAAGCAGCCAGTTAAAATGAGATAGGGCATAGGTATAGAAAAGGTTTTTACGCATTTTTATTTCATCTTTTGGAATCGTTTTAAACATTTTCTTCACACCAGCATATAGATTTCGTATTTTGTTCAACCTATTAATTATGAAATTTCCCCCACTCCAACTTTGTCTCAATCTCAGTTCCCAAATATTTAAATGATTTGACCGATTCGATTGACGTATTTTTATATTAAATCTTTGGTTTCTCTGCTGCTACTGCACTATGTATCAGCATAGTCTTTGTTTTTGAAATATGCACAGCTAAAATATACTCATCTGCAAATTTTTCTAGTGATTTTAAAACGTCTTTTGTTTGTTTCTCTAGATATTTTATATTATCCGATAGTTTCTTTTCGTGTTCTCGCCTTGTTTAACAATCATACTGAGATCGTCTGCAAATAAATGGGACACAATTTGAGCGAGATATCCAGGCAAAAAGTGTATGTAGATTCGAAATAATAATGCTGCAAGAACAGATCTCTGTAGTGAACCTGGAAAAACTCTGATAACTCTTGACTCTGCATCCACATGACTAGTTGTCATCGAGCGGTTTTGCAACTAAACATAGATCGATCGGCATAGATCTATAGGCATGTCAAGATTATCAAAAGTTTTAAAGAGTATTGGATGCCACAGACGGTCAAATGCTATAAGAAAATCTACAAAGATTGCTAACATCGGGCGGTTTGGTGCCGGTACCGTTAGTCTTATATCCTCAACGAGAGGATATGTGAGTCTAGAGCCTACAGTTAGTGGTAAATCCTGATTGTTCATCAAGACCAAGCTCATTGTTTAGACATTAGTTTTCAATCCTCTCTTCCACGATTCTCTCCAGCCATTTACCAATGTTCGGCAACAACAAGATAGAACGAATTCTGTCCTCAGTTGGATAAACTTCATCTTTGGACAAGCATACACCCCTCGCATGTTTCGCCTGCTCAACGAACTTCCCATTTTCAGCACACTTATTGAAGAGAACTGTTACAATTTGAAAGTATTCTGTGGGAAGATTTTTAAGATGAAAGACAGACGTATTTATACTGTCCAGTGATTTTTTTAGATTTAAATTTTTTCCATTGTTTTATAACATCATCTGTTTTTATTTTTTGAAGCAAAGTATTCGAATTATATACAATCGGTGCATATGTTTCTAGGTATTGTGCATTGTTAATGTCATATTCTGGCTCTGAAAAATGCTTTTCGTAGTAATTTGCTAGGATTTCACCAATCTTTTGATAATCTCTCTCGACACCTTGCGATGTTTTCAGTCCTTGAAATGGTGTTGTGTATTTTTTAAAAGTTGGACTCACTATTTTCCAGATATTAATATTTTCTTTCATAAAAAGTAGTTTGTCATTTTTTTCCCTTCTTAGAAGTCTATTTTTTCTTTTTTATGCACATCATGCCAAAATGCCCATTTCTCGTAATGACGTAAATAATGAGATTTTCTATATTTTCTTTTACGTTTATTTACCACCTTTGCTAGTAAAAACAAGATGTTGTAACCATGGCGGTCTATATTTTCTTCACGTTTTCAAAGATACTGCATCTGTCTCATACGATTGATAAGAAATTAGAAAATAACTGGAAAAAACCATCTTGATCAAAGTTATAAACTAGACTGTCGAAATATTTAAATACACATTCTAAGAAAAATGTAAATATTGGCCAGTTAGTTTTTCGAAAAGATGGTTTTTATTGATAGAAAATAATGAAGTGTGAATAATTGGGTAGTGATCAGACATGCCTTCTTCTAAAACATCACAATCCTACCCTATTGTATCTTGACCAATCATAAAATGTACGATGGCTTTCGACCTTTTTGATGTCGGAGATATTGGATGTGCCATTTCACATCCATTCTTTTATCTCATTTCCATTTGTATTATTTTTAAGACAATTCCACTAGACATGTTTGACGTTGTAATCTCTAAAAATAAAGAAGTTTTTGCCTATATACTTGTGGAATGATTCAAAAGGTGTTTTAATTTTCGGTGATACATAGATTCTTTCCAAATAATTTTTTTGTTTTTGAATTTCTATTCCTATCATTAAAAACTTTTCATCTTTTTCATGATTTTACTGGATATGGATTGATGTATTAGAATGGCTACTCCTCCGAAACTGTTAGAACTGTCGACACTTTTTCAATAAACTAATGGAATTTTAGGCATATTCCGAAACTATTTCCCTACTCCGGTTAAAACAACAATCTGAGGAATATGAGAAGTTAGAAGAGTATCTATATCGCAAATATGAGTACTTAGACCTTCATAATTATATAAGAGAACAATAAGATTGTCGTTATCTCCTTAAGGTCTATCTTCTTTCCAAGATTTACATAGATCGCTTATAGAGATTTTAGAATTTCATTCGGTAAAAATAGAAAAAATAATGTTTTTCTTACGTTCCTTTCCTGTAAATTGTTCTGCGAAATCTATATTAATCATCGACACTGCATATCAAAATTCTTTAATATTCATTTTGTTGTTGAATTATTGTACTTAAAGTACAATTTAATGATAACTTTTGCCTATCAATTCAATGTTGAAGTAAAGATTAATGAGTTAAATAAGTTGATTTTTCATTATTCAATATTGCTAATTGATTTCATGTAGCATTTATTATGCCATTTACTTCTGTATTGTTATTTTCTGTTTTCATTTTTTCAAATATTGAACAAACAGTGCTTGTAAAAACTAAAAATATTGTAAATATTGTGAAGCCTATTATGTTATTCATTACTGTTATCATCTGTATGCGTACCGATCTGTTATTGCATTACGAGCAAACTTTGATTAATTGAATTTAAATTTTTATTATATTTTAGCTCATTTTTTCGTTGTTCTCCAATATATTTCTTTTTCATTTCATCTAATTCATCTTTCAATGACTTTATTGTATCATCCATATTGATATTATTAAATATCGTTGTTGATGTCAATTGGTTTGGGATAGTATATTGCAATATAGGCCATGCATTATAATCATTTCCAATAAATGTAAATTGTTGCTGATGTGGTAATTTATTTTCAATGGACTTACTTTTTTCGCCATTCAGATGGAACGAAGATTTATTTATTTTTTTACAGGTAAAAGATCAGAATGTTTACGATGTTCTAACACTAAATTATTCTACACTCTTGGATAAATAAGCATTTGTAATCTATAGAAATATGATCATCTTGGCAGTGGTGGCATTTAATTTGACATGTTTTATGGTTGTCTGCATTATTTCTATCCTTTCTACATTGTCGAAAAATTTCAATTAATGAAGAAGAACAAATCTTTTCTTTTTACATGCCCTGGTTAGTTCCATTTTGTACATTTCAATAATTTCGAAGCAGGAAGATATTCGTCAACATCATATAGCCACTTATAAATTGTAACTTTCACATTGCTTAATATTTCATCATATTCTTTTTTAATGTGCAAAATCGACACGTACATGACGATTACGTTCATTTGCAGTTCCTTATATTTCCTTCATTGCATGAATTGATTTATATCTTTCATCTAAATCATTTTTCAGTTTATTAAAAGAAACTGTATTTTTTTTTATCCATGTCAATACTGAAGATCGTTGTGGTAATAGCTGTTTTGGTGTATGTGGAATAATTTTAATAGTATTTATTTCTTTTGGGTATCTTTCTTCTCTACATAAATGTACATATAGATCTATGTTGTTAGAGCTTCTATATTTCCATGTTTACCAACCCACCACACATCAAAATCTAATGGTTTTGTATACGTTGGATTTTATTTTGTCAAGTTAATGGAAATAAATTTTATGAAATCTTGTATTGATTTAACATCTATTTTGTGTTCTTTAATTTTTGGATTACATTCAAATTTCAGAGGTTGAAGATGATTTTCTGCTGCAAATTTTAATACGTGTTGCGATACTTTTGTTTGATTTATTATTGTTAAAATTATTATTACCGTTATTATTAGTGTTTTTTAATAATAATGATTGATGTTGTTGTTGCAATGATCTTGATCTCTCGGGTTGTGTTCGATTTAAATTGTTATTATTAATATTTTCATTTAATGAATTTGAATTTATTATTATTCTTGTTGCATATCTCTCTTCTTTATCTTTCATTTTCTTTTTAACTTTGGGATACATAAGTTGTTGATATTCCATATTGTCATCATCATCAAATTTATCACAGAATGATTGCTCTTTAAATTGGCTACAATTTGTATTATAATGTTTTAGTGAGGTTGATTTTTCACTACTTTTTTGATGATGCTGAAATTGCTGAATTTTGTTCTTGCAAATCAGTTCCATTACATAATTTGTTCTTTTGCACTGCATTCATCTTGTTATAATTGTTATACGTCATTTTTAATATTTTTATTAATTTTAATTGTTCTTTATTTTAATAAATTTTTATTTTTTAGTTAACTTTACATTAAGTTTAATTTTAAGTTTAACTAACTAAGGACACTTTAATCATGTTTGAATACATGCGTACATATATGTTTAGTGTGCATCCAATATACAGAAAGAAAAAACGATAACACATCCTATCTACAGAGTGCGAACGGACGGTATAACACTCATACATATGGACCGTATCAACATAATCGAAACTAAACAATACTTGTTTTTGTTCTTCAATAAGCAGCTATCAATATATGCATTTTTAAATGAGTTTGTTGAAATGATGTTATCATCAAACTAATTCCATTTTTACAATATCGGTTGCAGAGAAAAAAGGATTTAATTTCCGTTTCTATTAAACAAAGCGTAACTATTCGAATACTGATCTGATTTAATTGCTATTAGAACTCATTAGAGCCTATAGTACTTTGCACTCGTTGTACTGAAGTCTCATAGAAAATATATTGTAATGATTATTATACTATAAAAGTCACTATATATGATCGAATAAGAGAAGAATTTCATGTTTCCTATATGCTTTATATATATTGATTTATTCTTATTACAAAGACGCTACAGATAAAAATAAAAATAATGATTTGATTTTTCTTTTGACAAGTAATATTAAAATATAATGTACTGTTATTGGAAGCAAATATAGAGATGATCGACTATTCGAATTTATTTTTAATCATTATACAATTTGTACGTATGATGTTGAAAGGTTATGAATATATCTTTCCTCATCAATCAGGCGTTTATGTATGTGTCATTGATTAATTGAAATAGATCTGAAAATAATAGCATACCTTCGTTTCTTCTAGTGACACGCGATATGACCCAGATGATTGTTTGAACTTTGTAACAACTTATTTTGAGTTTTAAAATAACTTTATTATCTTTTGAAAAAATTTTATTCATTTGAAATTTTGCTATTTATAAATTCACATATATTTATGGACTGTTTATGTATTTTCTTGATTGTTTACAAGATCTACTGAATAATTTATAATGCTTGATCTAAAAAAAAAAACAACCATTTCGACAATAGAACAATCTTCTTGGTTTTATTAAACCGTTTGGTGAGTGACGACACATATGTGCATCATAAGCGTTATTACCTCATGAAACTAATGTAATCACCTATAATGCATGTCTTTTTTGATGTATTAGCGTAAAAGCAAACGTCAAACAGCAGGAGCTTTCCATCTTATTATTGTGTTATTGTTCATGTGAGACTCATGCGTTACGAAACAAAAATGTGTGCGTGGTGTCAAACCACTTTATTTTACATATGTGTATCTTTTGCCAATAACCAAATGGTGAAATAAACAGTTCATTCAACAAAAAAAATTTTGCATATTAATTTATCTATCATATATAAACTTCAATGAAATTCATGCGATCAATAAAAAAAAAACATATATATATATATGCCCATCGTTTACAATATTAATAGAGATCGACAAGATTGAATTTATTTTTTTAATATCAGTCCATAATAAATTTACAAACAGAATTAAAATGATCAGATATGTTTTCAAAAGAGAATTTTTTTTGATACAATCATCATTTTATATTTTATTAGATTTGATAAGAACTTTTAATATGAAATTTTTACTTAATTAAGAGAACTTTTGAATTTAAACCTATTGAAAATATTTGTTTATTCTCTATTACAGCAATTATGTGTTATGATAACGATGTAGTGACCTATATAGATATTTCTGTATCAGTTAAAAATATACGAAAGGTCAATAAGCAATCTGGCAATGAGCCATGGTCAAAAAAAAACGAGAGAATACGAAAAAAAAATTGATAGTAATCTTCGTTACCGCCTTACAATAACACATTCACCATTCTCGATTCATTCATTTGATACACAGTCTTTTTCTCGATTGCTATGGTTCAATGAACACCAAATGTCGCATATCATCTATTGTGTCTAGTAAGTAGTAATGATAAGAAGACTGCATTTTTTGTTCTCTCCATATTACTGTTTCTCATGTCAATCGATAGAAAACAAATGTTCAGATCGACTTGATTTTTGAATTACTAAATATTTACAACTAATTTTAATTATGTTTTATCCAACAACTGAATATGCTTATATTGATGAAAATGGCCAAAGTGTAGAACCATCACGATTAGTCCATTATCCTGATAATAATGAACAATTACCACCTCATATGGTTTTGGATGAAAATATTTATGATAGTAATCAACAACAACAAACTCAATATCGACCAATTGTTATTGATGGATCTCAACCATTGTAAGTTTTATTTTTGTTTTTTTATTAAAAAAATCGATTAATAATTCAAAATTTTATGAATCAAAAAGAAATTGTAATAATGTCGATAGATATGAACATTTTATCTGATTGATGAAGCGTACATACAAATTAATCAATTGATAATTTAAAAATTTTTTCTTCATTTTAAAACATAATGAACGATTGAATCAATTTGAAAATAAAATAATCATATGTTTGTTATTTTTTCATACTTTCATATTGTTTTTTTCTTATCAGTCAGGCATATTAAAATACAGTTGATTAGTTCAAAATCTAAATTTATAATTGCGATGACATGGAAAACGATTTTGATAAGAAAATAACAAGATAAAGATCAGTTGTTATTTTTTTTAATTATTATGTAGGGCCAAATGTAGTGTACTATACTTGGGTACAGCTATTTCTTCACCAGGTCAACGTGGTATCGATGCTATACAAGAACCATTATCTCGAAGGTATCCAGTCGATGGTAAAGAAGTTGTTCGAGGTATATAATAAAGTCTAATTTTTTTCTTGGTTTGTTTTCAAGAATTATTAGTAAATTCTCTTTTGTTTTTTAAATTGAAAGGTATCGAAACATGGCTATCTATATATGATAATGGTTTACAATTACAATTTGCTCGTGATCCATCTGTTGTTTTATTTTATCCTATTCGTTCTCTTGTTTATTGTGCCAGTATTCGTTTTGCAACACGAACACAAACAGGTGCAGAATTTCCCAATGGTTGGCGTTTTGTACCATTAGATTCACCAGCTGCAGCTCGAATGGAAAATACACGAAATCCACCATTATTTGCTGTAACATTTCGACGTACTCGTCATTTACCTGTTGATGAATGTCATTGTTTTGTAACAAAAACAAGACAAGCTGCATTAGCACTTGTTCAAGCTTGTTTTAGTGCATATCAAGCAACTGTACCACAACAAGATTGTTCAAAAGTACCACTTTATTTTAAAGTAAAGAATAAATAAAACAAAAAAATTTGTTTGTTTTTGTTTTTGTTAATCTTTTTAATTAATTCTATAATATATATAGGTTGATGATTATGGATCAAAAAATAAAGAAATTGATAATGAAATACGAATTGTACCAGCACCAGATCGTGATCGAACATTAGATTACCAAACAAATATAGAAGGTGCTGGTTTTTTCTATAAAACAGATCGAGTACCTATTGATACATGGCAATTATGGGAACATCATAAACATGATATTGATCGACCAGCAAAAAAAAGTTATCATTCAGGATCAAGATGTAAATAATACAACTTTTATAAAAAAAAGAAAAAAAAGAAACAAAAAATTGTGTTTTTTTTTTCTAAATATTTTCTTTTCTTTATTCAGCTCGTTCATGTAGTTCAAATCGATCATCATCATCATGTTCATCATCGAGTTCTACATGTTCATCATGTCAACATAATCGTCGAAGTCGTCGTCGTCATCATCATCGTCGACGACGATTAGCATCAATAGCATCGATTTCTGCTGCTCAACAACAACAATCTTTTCCTCCATCTGATTCTCAATCTTTATCAATAAATACTATTCCTACTAGTACTGCAACGACAACAAATTCTATTCAACAACCAATACAAGCACCTGTTGATCCATACGCACCAGCACCTAATCTAATTCGTGTTGAACGTATAAAAGATGTTAATTCAGGTCAAGATGTTTTTATTCGATGGGTTAGTGATACAAATGCTACAATGGCAATAAATGATGAACAACAACAATCTATTCCACATCAAGCTTATTCTACTAGGCCACCGATAAATTCCACAACAGCAAATTATGATTATCAAAATGATCGAGAATTATCAAATGAAATCGAACGTTTAACATTACACGATGAACATTTACGAAAATCTCTTCTATTTGATAATAGACCACCATCAATAACATCTAATTATGAACAGAAAAAACATAAAAAACGACAAAAACGTGATAAATATCGTGATATCGATAATCAAGAAGTTGATTATGAAGTTGTTAATGGTTTTTTTGAAGATCGTCATGGTAAAAAACGTCCGATTAAACTTGATCGTGCTCGTATAAGTACAGTTAAAGACTATCGACATTTACATAATGATGTAGTTAATTCATCTGCACCAAAAAAGGACCGTCGTCGTAATCTTCGCGCAACATCATTAGTTCGACCACCAATTCAAGAACAACAACAGCAACAACAACAACAACAACAATATCCTCAACCAACTTTTCCTCTAACTAATCAACCCATGATAAGACCATTGGGTACAACATATCTACCATTTAATACACCTTTTTATCCGAAACAAACATTTAATACAACAGCATTATTTTCTCGGCCAAACTTTATAAATCGAGTTCCACTTACACATCCTTCATTGTGGTATAGACCGATGTAGTAGTACGTCAGTTTTTCTTTTGTTAGCATATTGTTTTCTTTTTTATAAATTTTATGAAAAAGAATGAATGTATGTAATTTCAATGTCGGAAAATTGAGTAAAATGCCAAGAACACAATTATTTCACATTGGGGAAAAAAAATACAATGACTAGTTTTAATTATCATTTTTGTAATACTTCTGTCAAAAAAGCTGACTTTCGAAATAGAACCCTTAATAAATTCGAATAAACTTTTCTTTCCAATAGAAATTTTTTTTTCATTGATCATTTATCAAAAAGAGAATAACATTCTTCATAAAATTCCGCTTTTCTCCGAAATTTAAAATGTCTCATTGTATCGATAACTAATTTACATTATTAACTTAATGAATACCATAAACATGTGTTCTATCTTTTATAAACAAATTGAGTAGCCTTATAAGAAAGCAAGGATAGGTGGCAAATCAGTAGTTTTTTCGACACAAGTCAAGTCTAGTCAGTAGTAAAAAAAACAACTCGCCATGTTGCATGATTATTTGCACTACTGCTGATATACTGACAATTCATTGTCAGTGAGAAAACAATTATTGGTATATCGTGGTAGACTCTCCCACAAACAAAAATAAGTTTCTTTTTGCCTTCTTCTTGTATACATATTATATTTTATTGATGTATTATTTTGTATTCAATTCAAAATGATCCATTTTGTTGATATTGAGAAAACACAAACAACAATACAAAGAAGAGAAATATTCTATTTATTCGTTTTAAGTTTTAGAGTGAGTCTTTGCATAAATGTATCTTTTTTTCAAAAGTCGATTGTTTTTCGGTAACTGATAAACTTCACAAATGGTCATTCACTCTATTACCAATTATCAATGATGATGTAGCTCTAAAC
>CAJNOL010002588.1:23207-35739 GCA_905250125.1 Rotaria sordida | reverse complement strand
AAAATGAGTCATGTTCTTTTTCTTCTGTTGTCGTCTTTTGCTTGTTTGGTCTTCGTCTCCTGTTTCTTTTCGTACTTTTTCTATTTTATTTTTATTTTTCTTTTTGTTATTTTTATTATCGGTACATACGGTTCTTAAGCTCTATTGTCCCTTTAGCATCGATATGGTTATAGAGCTTAATAAAATACAAACAAACATTTACTTGCCAATATATGCAAATACCAAGTTATTGTTATTTCTTTTGTCTTTTTAACAAAAATATCTTATACCTTGAAATTTTAATCTGTTTTTAAGTAAATATATTTTTATCATTTAATATTGAAAAAATTATATATTGAACTGTATCAGCAAGACAAACATATGTATGAAGTTTCATGTTAAATGGAACTCAATAAAACTTATCATTAGTAAAGATATTTATGTAGATGAAATTGATTTGCAATAACATACAATCAATTGAAGTTTTTAGTTTTTTTTTTCCGTCACATTGACATTATAAGCTACTTAAACAATATCCCGGAAGCTCTGAAATGTTATTGTTTATATATACAATAAGAACAAATGGTTTTCAAGTTTTTGAAAGATTCTTGTACTCAATTATGACAAAAATCCTATAAAGTCATATCCATACCCTGATAATGTTCCCTTGTTAGTTGGAAGATTCTAAAATTGATCGATAGCAAAATAGTATAGTGTTAGAGATGTTTAGGATAAGCGGTGTTTTTTTGTATCCTATGTCCTTACTGAGAAAAATCTTTTAAACGTTAACTTTGCACATCTCCATTGTCATTCTATTCCGATATGCTGATAGTTATTTTCTGATCGACAATTTACTGTTAGTAGAAACCTTTTTTTTTTTGTACACATATATGTGATAAGATATGTTTCATTTAATAATGTTATTTATCTTTATTGAAGAATATTAAGATTAGTTACTAGATGATTTCGTTACGAACAAAAAACGGTTTTAATTATTAAACAAAGAAAACAACATGACAAAACAGTTAAATTAACATAAGGATAAACTACAAATATCTCGATTGTAGGCCCATTTAGACAGACTGCTCATCTTATTCATATAAATACTATTATTAAATTTTATTTTTGACATAATTACAGTAAGGTATGAAAAATACTTTTGTAGCATTCAAAAATAATTTTCAGTTTCACTGAGGACAAAAAATAAAGAAATCAAAACAAACTTTATAAATGATATAACATTAATATACATAGAGCATGTTTTCTAGGATCCCTTAATTTAAAAGTCAACGATTATAATAGTTCGAATTTTCAAATAGGAAACATTAGTAAAGTACTTGAAAATAGTATTCTATTTTCATTATTTATATGAAAAAAAAATAAATTAAAATAAATTTCTATGATAAATCAGAAGAAAGCTAGTCCTTTTGAATAAATCGAAGCTGTGATTATTCTATGTTTTTTTTAGCCAATATTATTGATAGGTTCACCTGTATATATTAATATATTTTCTCATTGATACAAGAACAAGCAGTTTCTTATTGATTTTAGAGAGTAGTTGATACGTCAGTAATATATGAGGTTAGATGATAGTCGGTTAAATATCAAAGAAAAAGAAAAGAGAAAGAAACAAATAAACGTACACATAAATATATGAAGAATAAAAGTGACCACTATTATAAATATATTATTGAGTTACTCTTCAATCTTATATTCAATTCTTTTGTAAGTATTTTATTTCATTTCTACTGTAGTTTGTATATTTTGATTTATATTTAAGGAGGAGGGAGGACTGTGCCTTCTCTTAAGGTATCAATTTTTTTGACCAATTAGTAGAGCAAATGAAATTGCATATAACCTGAAATTTTCTTGGTCAGCCGAGTTATGGCTTTCACAAGTTACATGTAATCCTTCGGATCCCCTGACCATTATGAAATTTCGAAAATTTTCCTTATGAAGATTTTTGATCTGATTCTGTTTTAGTTTGATAGAGAAATAAAAACTGTATATATTTTAAAATTTTTGCAATGATTGAACGAGTATTTGCAGAGAAATTCTAAATTTTCTGAAAAAAAATGGAGTTGCCACTGTGAGTGTGGGTGTGAATATGAAGAACAGAATACCCACACCGACACCCGTATAGGAATTTCTAGTAGAATTTATAAAGAGTACGCTGTGATTCCACGTAACTGTTGCGAACTTGTTTTGCTGCCTATCCTTTAAAAATTTATTATAAAATCTTGTTTTGAATTCACGTGGATGGAACTGCAATCGTGCAGTTCTACAGACTTCTGTTGAGTATCAATGGATAGGTATCAATTTGATTAGATTGACTTCTGACGAAAATCATCTCATGAATTCACATGCCATTATGCAGAAAGAGATGGACGCTAATATTTATGTACACGTACCTATTCAAACTTTAAAACTTTGAATACTAGCTCTGCTGAAAATTGTAAAGGAGCGTGTGACAACGAAGGAGCTGAATATACAGTGAAGAGTGAAGCGAGTCACAGGGACGAACTTTGCTTGTTTTGTAGT
Source organism: Rotaria sordida (assembly GCA_905250125.1). NCBI lineage: Eukaryota > Metazoa > Rotifera > Eurotatoria > Philodinida > Philodinidae > Rotaria > Rotaria sordida. The sequence goes on along the minus strand of CAJNOL010002588.1, from coordinate 33,219 downwards.
TCTAATATGTTGTCGATTCTGGATGATGAAAGAAAAAACAACTAGTGAAGTCATGGTCGAATGCACAGTTCTCCAATTTACGTCTCGCTCTCTCTCTCTTTGCAAATACTTGAAGACGTTCGATCAATAAGTGATAGGGCAACAGAAAAAGGACCATATTTTCGCGGAAAAATATCGAGCATATCAATAATATATGAGAATGTGTAATTTAACGCATACAGATGAATGCACACAAGTCAAACTTTCATAGAGATGTGTATTTTGGGGGTGTGGGTGAATGTCGACTGTAGATGAATGTGAGTTGTGGGTGAGTGCAGGAAGGTGTCGATGAGCAGAAGACGAACACTACACGCACACCCGTTTCTGTGGTTTATCACTATCACAAATCCTTTTATATATCGTTTGAATTCATACACCCTAGAAACATTATTTTATGCATTCCACTTCCAAAATACCATTTATGGTATACGAGCAGTAATACAATCTTAAACAATTTATTTAATTGATAAACCTTTCGAAAAATTGTGTATTAATATATTCTTTACAAGAAAACATAGAAGGAAAGACACTTTTCCGTAGGGTTTATGAATTGAATGAATCCTTTTGAAGGATTTATTATTTTACATCTTTATTTTTACAGTGACACATTGCACATCCTCACTCAAACTCTACTTCAAGTTTTCATGCTTTTCAAGTACTTGTTGTCAAAAATCTGTGTTCATCATTGAATTGAGCTGATCGAATTATATCTGGCTTACAGTAGTGCTAAACTGGTTCAGTAAATGGAATGCATCATCTTGAGAGAAGTTGAGTTCGCTGCGAAGTTTTCTGACATAATTGTCTAGTTGTAATATTTTGTCGATTCTGAGCAACGAAAGAAAAAAACAACTAGTCAAGTCATGGTTGAGCGCACATTTTTCCAATTAACAATTCAATCTTTCTCATCACATGCTTGAAGATGTCTGATCAATAAGTGATGGAACGCGAAAAAAGGACAATATTTTCATGCAAAAAAAAACTGTGTCTCAATAATATATGAGAATGAGTAATTTGGCGTATACGGATGAATGCGTTCAAGCCAAGCTAGTATAAATATACGTGTGTGAGCGACATGGTGTATATTTTATTTTGTATACAACAGACTCCTATATATTATACTGCCGTTCTTGTCGTTAACGCACAATATTACAAACGCATACATTAAGTAAAGGTAACTCTTTTGAAATTCTATTCTCTTGTGTAGATCGTTTTCATCATTGGTATCTAGAAGATTTTTCTATCCTGAAGTGGTACCAATAAATTTACATATTATTCTTTTCGTATCATTCTCATTATTATGCTGCTAATAACTGTATGTCGACATTCTGGGTGAAATGAATAGACAGTGTGAACAGAGAAAAATTCAGATTGTAAAAAGCTCGAAGGGCCACTAGACCTCTCACACACTTTGTTTTTAAATCTGATTTTACTTGTGTTTGCATAGTAACAATGACTAGACAGCAGAATTTTCTGCACAGACTAGATCTATACATCTACTACATATACTATGAATATTGACCTCTTCTACTGCTGGAGCTATCCGAAGAGAATATTGTTTCTCAGGATTGATACTAATTTTACCTCTTCTATATGTAGGCCGTACTGAAAAACTCATGAAACGAGATAAAGTTTCATTCTCGAGTAGAGGTTCATTAGGATACTCATATTTGAATTTACTGGAGCCGTTCGAAATCACCCAAAATCTTTGAAACTTGTCAAAATCTTTCAAAATCTTAAAATCTTTGAAACTTGCATTATGCCCTTGACGAACAATCACTGTGACTCAACATTTTTTTCTACAGTTGATAACTATTACGTTATTCAAAAGAATAAGAATGAAGTTAAACACGCCCGGGAAGATTTGAAGACTTTTAAAGATTCCAAAAGGTTTTCACGAATATTAAGTGCCAAAATCTAATTTTTCCTCTTTAAACGACTAGCATTATTGTAAAGTCATTTTAAGGAGCATGTGTAGTAAAAATAGTGAATATATTTTATGAGTTCCAAAATAATAAAAAAACATTCAAAATTGTACTTTTTCAGTATGTGAAGACGTTTGACTTCACTAAAAATTAAATGTAAAGCTGTAAACAATACAACGGCTTCAGAAAATTGTCACGAAAAGCTCTCTTCAACTGGATTTTGATGAGGAATATGGTTGGAATATTGCATTCATAGCAAATAATTTTAATTGTACCATAGTTGTGTTTGTGGAACCTACCAGATTCGAGACGGTAGGTCTGGGAAAAATCGTATTCTCCGTAATATGTGTGTGTAAAACTCTATGATGAAGGTAGAACTCATTAGAGTTTTTCAAGGGAAAAAATGAGCACAAAGATCGCTAAAAACACACGATGTTTCCGATGTACCTCCAGCTCTGAAATTTCTCTGTACATTTTCTAGTCACACAAAACGATCATAAATGTAAAGCTTTTTCATTCTCCTGTAATTCTGTAGCACACTTATACTGGTAGAAAGTAACAATGTCCTAGCACGAATGATTCTACACTTGTTTACTCGATGCCTCTTGCAGTTTTCATAGTGTCAAAGCAAATGTAGGAACTAAGCAAACAGTTTTGTTAACCCTTGAAAGCTGTACTTTATACATATGTACTAGGAACCTCCATGAAAACCCTATAGAAGAGTGGGGGTGTGGGTGTGGGTGTATATCTCTATCGATACCTACATCCGCACCCACCCCTCAAGAAGAGATGAAAAATTTGAATTGTTTTAGACCATATAGTTTCTTCAAAAATTTATTATTTCATAATGTTCTATTATCAAACGAACATTTTTCGCCCACATAAGTGAAATTACACGAAATTGGAAACGGCTTATATAGAAAATACTTATACTCTGCTGTAAAAAGCCCAAATAATATCTCACATGTACTAACGAAGAAAACTTCTACCTTTGGATTCTTTGATGTAATTTTTTTCAGGACTAATTTCATTTCGGTAACCTCTTTTAAATGTTGAAAAGAGGGCAAAGTAACTTCGATGTGTGTTTTGTATGTAAAAACTCTACGAAATTTTTGTGTCTCAGTCAAAATTCTAAAAGTTATGATTCCGGTGTCTATATCAAGATTGTATGCATGTGAGATTCTGCTACCGACTGTTTTAAAAAATGTTTCTAGAAAACATTTTGAAGATTCTTCATCTCAAAGTATCCGTGTAACAGACTGGAAAACAGGAAAAAATAATGTGTATTAGTTTTGACAGTAATCAAAAAAAAAATACATAGACGTTTGGTGGTTACACAAGCATTTGAAGGAGTAGCTTTGATAAGTGTTTTAATATGCTGTAGTATGCACACAACTGTTTTGATCGAGTATAAATTTATAGTCAAATATCTTGGGCAGTTTCCGCAACATATCACACACATTTATTTAATTTTTGAAAAATCTTTGTGATGGCACAGAAAAAGGGTATCCTTATGCAAATATCGATTGAAGATGTGGGACAGAAATAGCGCAAAAAAAAATTTCTGCGGAGATTTTCTATAGGTAAAGATATATTTATGTACTCATGTCAGATATGTGTGCTTGCTTTACTATGTTGTTTTCTTAGATTGAAATGACAACTATGAATAATAATACTGAATCGACTGAGCCTTCGGCTTCTAAGAAAAGTGGGTTGGTCAGTTTCAATAGCAGGCCAAAGAGAATGGCAACTACACAAGATGCAAGGGAAGTTCAGGGTAAAACTATCAATCGATTCAAAAAGCACACGATTCGACAAAATATGTATGACTTTCTCTTTTAATGTAAACTACTATCGTTGCTGCTATTTTCTAGGAATTATTTTTACTGGTCAACGTTGGATTTTATACCGAAGCCTATCTTTGTATTGCCAATAATCATCAGTATACTAACAGTCATCGGTATACTGGTAGTTTACTTTACCGCGCCAAAAACACCAGGTATGTCCTTGTTATTTGACATTTTTCATATTGGATGCGATAATAATCCATGATCAATTCTATTCTATTTTACCGATACTCTGAGTTTTGATTGCGAAAGCTAAAAGTCAACCAACAAGAATAGAATTATTAGCGGCACGGCTGGTTCCCTATTCCATTACCAATATCCATTAACGAATGCTAATCAACCAAAGCGATCATCACCAGCAGATCTGATAATGTGTCTGTAGTCAAACCCTCGGATTTCACTCGTTGTCTAGGGATTATATTTTAGAGAAGAATTTTTGGAAGAATCATTCCACAGTCGCTTTGTTCTAGAGGAGCGCGGATAGTAAGGTTCTCTAAGGCGGAGATTATCACGTCTTTCTTAGTTTTTTCATGTGTCAATAGAACAACAATACCACGATCGGGCTATCCACAAGATGACGTGATGCATTGTTACTTGGTGGCGAAATATCTGATTTTCTTTACTCACTATTCTCCAATTCCTTCTTTTGTTATCTTTTCTCGTATTCTTTCGCATCTCTAAATGAAAACAGCAGCTTATTCTAGATTCATTTTCATTCATCTTAGCGCTATGTTCTTCAATATAATAAAAATGCGTGAAGTTCAAGACAAAATACAAACGATCATCTCTTCAGAGACGATGAAATATTTTTTTGAATGGCACGCGTCCTCTTTATATTTACTCACTATATGTTACTTGGAGAAAAGAGTAAGCATTTATTGGATCTCCGAAAGTGTTTGCAATTTACTGGATATCGTATAAATTTCAGCATAAATAAAAGACAAAAAGCTTAGTTATTTTTAAAGAGATGCGTCGTCAAAATCATTACATACAATGTCACAAAAGGTCCTTACTGAGGATGTGGGTATTCATCCCTTTCTATTAATATCCTTTGATTATATGTTTTGTTTTAATAGACAAGGTTAATACTCACATAATGCAGACTACACATCTAAATCTACTCTACACTAGAATTCCAGCTTACTATCGTTTATAGCCATAGAGATACAAGTACGTTAAAATTCATGGGAGGTTTCTGAAACAATTAGGGCACAGGTTATAATGAACGGCTTTGTTTATATCTCATTTTTTATCAGTTGACAGCTTGTATAAAAAAACAAAGTTTATTACAAGATGCATGGTAAAAAAGCTTTACAACGTCCATAGTAAAGTTCATTTTATTGTGTATCTTTTGTTTTCGAAAAATGTGAGATCAATTTCGATACTGTGGAGAATGATTGCATATTTTGTGAAAATAAAACATGTGCAGTGAAGATAAGCTCTACTACGTAGTTTATAGAGCTTTTCATACTGCATCTTGCAATATAACTTGTGTTTTTAAGAAAAGACATCGAGTAATAGAAAGATGAAATAAGTAGAAAGAAACCTATTTAGGCACAAAAAAGATATCTTTTAGCATCATCAAAACCCAGGTCCAGCATTACGATGACCGTGAGCGGGTCGTAAACGACCGTTAATGATAAGGATACGGCCGTAAACTGCCCGTATTTGACCCGTTTGATATGCGCCGTAATACGACCGTATATCACCGTGCCGTATACGATTAGAAACGGTAAAAGACGGTTGGAAAATCCCGTATTCGATCGTTTACGACACGGCGATATACGGCCGTAATACGGCGCATACCAAACGGGTCAAATACGATCAAAAACGGTCGTTTACGACCGGGCTTGTTTCACCTGGGAAGTTGCCCACAGAGAATTGTTTAGTATGCTTTTTTGTACAGATCCTTAAGTCGTAAGAAAATGAAATACAAGTTCCAATCGTTCATTCTGGCTCACTCATTCTCCTAAAAACCGTCAATAGATTTTAAGTTACATGTGCCTCTGTGACTATTAGAGATGAAAAGTTGACATTCTAGCACAGACTAGATCTAGATGTAGAGTATATATGCAGTGATTCTAAGCTTCTTCTATAACAAGAGGATGTTACTCGAATGGTATGAAAATTTATTTGATTCTCTTTACAACTTTTGACGAAGCATTTTCTTAAAAAAATCACGATACTATTATTTCCTCAAAGGAAGATGTAGGGAAAGTAAAAGTATTCCAAACACTTTAGTTATTTTACAGAAAGTAAGAAATAGAACTTTTAAATGTAATTTTTCATTTCGAATAAGAGAGAAGCCATCAGAATAATTCAGTAAGAGTTTGTTTATTCTACTTTTGTAGATTTTTTGAAGGCGACACTTTGGACAAGAACACAAACATATGTCACTTATATGTTCTGGGATAGCTCCAAACAATGTTTCTGTAAAATGTGCTGAATAGGAGGCAAAAATAGAGTTTATTTGATATCTCAATCAGCTTATTATCAATGTAAATGCAGTTATTTGTAGATAAACTTTTTCTGAACGCAAGTTCTGTGGTTCTAGAAGACTCACTGCAGGAATATCGTTTGAAAAAAGTTCTTTGCTCCTTTGCTTGATCTTTATTATAGAGAAATAAAAGATTCATTTATCTTCGTTTTTTCAGATAGAATAGGACAAAGAGTGAGTCTTAGAACTGTGCTAGGAATACCATGCACGTTTTCATTTTTCTCCCGTAGCAAAATTTTGGAAAAAAATCGAGAAGTTCTTGTTTTCTAAATCTAATGTACATATGCTAAATAAAAAGGCATTTTTCAACGTTTTTATTATTCTAAATACGATGTGAGGTAGTACTAGTTCTCTTTCTCGTAGAGAAGAGTCCAGCAAACATAAATTGTCTGCTTGATTGCTTGTATGTCCGCACTCCACTGATTGACCGAGAATCAATCCAAGAAGAAAAGGGATAATTATCTTAAGAACTTGACCAAAGGTAATTGAAGATGGAGAATCCGAATCTGAGGTCAGTTTTAATTAATTAATTATTAACTGATTATTAATTATTAATTTTCAAACAAATTGACCAAAGGGAATCGAGGGTGAGGAATCCAAATCCGAGGTCAGCTTTAACTAATTAATTATTTATTATTTATTAACTGATTATTAATTATTAATATTTTCTAAAAAACTTGACCAAAGGTAATCGAGGGTGGGGAATCCAAATCCGAGGTCAATTTTAATTAATTAATTATTAATTAATTTTAACTGATTATTAATTATTAAATTTTTTCAAAAAACTTGATCAACGATAATCAAAGATGGAAAATTCAAACCTGATGTCAGTTTTAATTAATTAATTAATAATTAATAATTAGCTGATTATTAAGTATTAATTTAAAAAAAAAATATTGACCAAAGGAAATCGAGGATGGACAATCCGAACCCGAGGTCGGTTTTAATTATTAACGTATTATTACTTAATTATTAATTATCTTTATTTTCGACAAAACTTGACCGAAGGTTATCGAGGGTGGAGAACACAAATCTGGGATCTGTTTTAATTATTAATCATTAATATTCTTTACAACGCTCGAAAAGGGGAAATTGAGGGTCAGGGATCTGAATCCAAAGTCTGTTTCGATTTTTTTCTAAGTACTACTGTTATTAGTGTTTTTCTGTAAAACTTGATCAAAGGTTTTTCAAATAGAAAACGAGAATCTATGCTAAGTTGGTGTTAATAGGCTAGCAATGCTAAGGAGTAGTAAAACATACTAATGTCATCGTAGTTTAAGAAAAAACTTCATTAGAGGAAATTCAAAAACAAGAATTTCAATCTGGAACTAGTTGCTATTAGTACTATAGATAAGTGAATAATTTGGGGAGAGCCCAGAAACAGCATCTCTACGAGAAAGAGCTGAGCGAGTCCACAGACGAGCGTTACTTGTAATTAAATTAAATTCTATGTTATATTCTCTTTCTCGTAGAGAAGAGTCTAGCAAGAATAAATTGTTTGCTTGCTTGTATGTAGGCGCTCCATTTTTACTATAGAAAAAATGAACAGAATCTTTTAGTAGAGATCTGTTCCAGCATTTTTCATGGGTCTTTTGACAATGCATCTCGTGAAGAAAGCCAAGCATTTTAACATTTGTTTAGGTTGAGATGTATACAAACTATTGCTTATTGCAAACATTTTGGCATACCCAATATTGGCTTCATCTATATCTTCATTCTTTGTGATTTCATGTCGGAATGAGTATATATCCTCTTTTGTAGCTTAATCCATCATGTTCGTTTTATTTTTATGCATTCGCGTGCAGTTCATATGTATTCAATCTTGTTTTCACTAGAGACTTCCAATTTTTTTCTTACATGCTAGTAAACTCTTTTCGCTAACACTCTTTGAAACAACAAAGCATTGTATATACATCGTAAAATGGTAATTAAATGTGACTAGCAGTTCCTTAATCGCAGTGTTTTCATAAAGTAAACAGATGGTAGATACATTTCTATTTTATGATCGTTTATATTCGTTGAGAAATAAAATGAGTAATTTTGATAACATATCAAGAGTATTGATAAACTTAGTATCAGACAACTTGTCTTGTAATATTAATCAGATGTAATCAAAAATGTGTAACTAACATCCAGAATATTAGTCACCATGGGTACTTGAAGAGATCGACAGAAGCCATACATTGCTTATTATACAAGGATTCTCTATGAATATTTATTGTTCTTTATATTTCCTGCTGTTCATGATGGTCAGTCAGCCCTCAGATTCACATTTCCTTCTTCGTCAGAGTTTTCTTCATCGATATTCTCGTGTATTCTTAGCTGCGTTCGTTATATTCTGTATGCTTTTTGTAATTACGGATAGTTGAATTCCGACAACTAACTCTTTTGGAATTCCAAAACACTAAGCAAAGTTCTTTCTTTTGAAAGATGGGGGCTTCGAGTTGTCTTTCAAAAGAATTACACCATGACTTCTGACCATACATTGTAAGAGTATCATGATTCCAAACAATTTAGAACGAAGAGCTTCCTTGAGGCAAACAATGCGTCTTAAAATTACTTTTGATGTGTTGTTTAGTTCCCAAATGTGGTCTTAATTTCAAACCAACGGCTCAAAAGCCAGTTGAATATAAGCATGGTCCACGGTCTGTCGCCATCGGCGATTTCGACAATGACACGGTTTTGGATATGGTTGTCGCCAATCATATAGTCAACCAAATAGCGGTGTATTTGGGAAATGGGGATGGCAAGTTTAGAGATCCAACCATATATTCAACAGGGCCCTACTCTAGCCCTTACATGGTCACAGTTGGTGATTTCAATAATGATTATCAATTAGATATTGCAGTAGCAAACTTTGGCACTAACAATATCGGAATCTTTTATAGATTTGAGAATGGGTCTTTCGGAAGTCAAAGACAAATTTCAACAGGTTCATCTCGTCCAATAGCAATTATTGCCGCTGATTTCAACAATGACTCACTACTTGATATTGCCACCGCCAATTGTAATCTATTCATAAATCACCTCGCCAAAGTTTACTCAATCACTGAAAAAAATTAACTGTTCTTCACACAGTTTCATTGAAAACTACAACTATGTCAATAATGTGATCGAGTGAAAGGCATACAGTAGAACTGATATATCATTCAAATATAAAGATATTGGCGTCATTTATGAATCAGTTCTACGGAACTGACAGTATTAGTATATTCTATGGTCATGAAAGCTTCAGCTCGTCAATTACATATCCAACAAATTATGATTCTTCTCCAACTTCATTAGTTGCCGGGGATTTCGATAACGACAACTATTTGGATATTGCCATTGCCCACTATGGCACGAATAACGTTCGTATACTTTTTGGAAATAGTAAAAAAACTTTTGAAAAACAAATCACATTTTCCACTGGATTTGGTTCCCATCCATACTCAATTGCAATCGGAGATTTCAATGGAGATAAATTTGTCGATATAGCTGTTGCAAATTCTGGCACCCGACAAATAGGTGTTTTTATCAACAATGCAAATGGGACTTTCGCTAATCACATATCTTGCTCCACCGGTTCTGCTTCACCATATGCAATTAGTATCGGAGACTTCAACCAAGATTATAGATTAGACATCGTCATTACTAACAAGGGCATCGAAAATATAGGTGTTCTTCTCGGGCATGGCAACGGCGATTTTCAGAGTCCAATAATGTAT
>CAJNOL010002588.1:0-23197 GCA_905250125.1 Rotaria sordida | reverse complement strand
ATGATGTGAGCGTTCTTCTTTGTCATGGGAATGGCTCTTTTGCATCACAAACAAGATATTTAGTTGGTGCTACTCCAATATCGGTAGCTGTTGGTGATTTCAACAAAGACACTGGTCTGGATATTGTTGTCGCCAATAGGGATAGCAATGATGTGAGCGTTCTTCTTGGTCATGGGAATGGCTTTTTTGCGAACGAAACAAGATATTCAGTTGGTTATGTTCCACAATCTGTAGCTACTGGTGATCTCAATAGTGACACTCTGTTAGACATCGTTGCCGTCAATGGTAATGAAAATGATGTGAGTGTGCTGCTGCAATATAATAGAGGAGCACTTACCTACAATGTGGCATATGCAGCCGGTGGTGGATCTAGCATACAATGTATAGTAACCGATGATTTTAATAGTGATACTAATTTAGACATCATCTTGTCTAATCAAGGTACCAATAATTTAGGTGTTCTTTTTGGTTACGGAAATGGTAGTTTCGAAAAGGAAATGATGCTAAGCACAGGCTCAAAATCCCGTCCAGCTTTGGATGCTCTTGGTGATTTCAATGGCGACAACTTAGTGGACATCGCTATAGCTAATTATGGTACAAAGGAGGTAGTGATGATGCTTGGAAATGAGAACGGAACATTTGCAATGCAAAAAAGTCACGGGAAAAGTTTCGATTCACGTCCATTAGCTATGATTTCTGGTGATTTGGATAATGACAAGCGATCAGAAATCGCTATTGTTTACGACGATAATGATAATGTGAATATCTTTGTTGCATACAATCATGGCTCTTTTATGAAAGAAGAAAACTATTCAGTTGGCTCTTTTCCATATTCTGTAGCTGTTGGTGATTTCAACAACGACACTCACTTGGATATCGTTGTCGCGAATAGATATAGCAATGATGTGAGTATTATTCTTGGTCATGGGAACGGCTCTTTTGCATCAGAAACAAGATATTTAGTTGGCTCTTCTCCGACTTCTGTAGCTGTTGGTAATTTCAACAAGGACAATCACCTAGATATTTTTGTCATCAATTATGAGAGCAATGATTTGAGTGTATTTCTTGGATATGGGAATGGGTCTTTTGCAGAAGAAACAAAATATCCAGTTGGCTCTGATCCATTCGCTGTAGCTGTTGGTGATTTGAACAACGACACTCGCCTAGATATCGTTGTCGCCGGCTCTAACGCGCATGTGATTGTTCTGTTTGGTGATGGGAATGGCTCTTTTTTAGACGGAACAATTTATGACGTTGGTTCTTCTCCGATATCTGTAACTGTTGGTGATTTGAACAACGACAATCACCTAGATATCGTTGTCACCAACAAGGCTAGCCATGATGTGAGCGTTCTTTTTGGTCATGGGAATGGCTCTTTTGTACCAGAAACAAGGTATTCAGTTGGCTTTACTCCGACATCTGTAGCTCTCGGTGACTTCAACAAGGATGCTCACCTAGATATTGTTGTCGTCAATAGGGATAGCAATGATGTGAGTATTTTTCTTAGTCATGGGAATGGCTCTTTTGCATCAGAAACAAGATACTCAGTTGGCTCCAAGCCGTACTCTGTAGCTATTGGTGATTTCAACAACGACACTCATTTAGATATCGCTGTCGCCAATTGGGATAGCCATTATGTGAGTGTTTTTCTTGGTGATCGGAGTGGCTTTTTTGCATCACAAACAAGATATTCAGCTGGCAATCGTCCACTGTCTATAGCTATCGGTGATTTCAACAACGACACTCGACTGGATATCGTCGTCACCAATGAATATAGCAATGATGTGAGTGTCCTTCTTGCATATGACGATATAGATTTCGTAATGCAAATGAGGCTCATGACTGGAGATGGTTCACGACCACAGTCGTTAGTGATGAGCGATTTCAACAATGATGATGTAATAGATATCGGTGTTATCAGTTCATGCACTCACAATGTTGGTATTTTTCTTGGGTACGGTAATCTATCTTTTACAAATCAACTGACATACTCAACACATCCATATTTATCACCATGTTCTATGGCTGTCGGTGATTTCAACAATGATAGTCGAGTGGATATCGTCTTTGTTAGTTGTAAGTCGAACAGTGTTGGTATTATTCTTGGATATGGAAATGGCTCTTTTGGACATGTAGCGGCGTTTTCAACAGGTTCAAATTCGTCTCGATACCCTTTAGCTGTTGGTGACATTAACAACGATAGTATACAAGATATTGTTGTCGCGAATTATGACAATAACAATCTAGGTGTATTTCTTGGGCATGGTAACGGTTCATTCGCAAGTATCATCCTATTTCCGTTGGGCTATGGATCCAATCCATTCTCCATTGTCGTTGGAGACTTCAACAATGACAAAAAACTAGATATTGCCGTCGCCAATAATGGAACTGACAGTTTAAATATTCTCTTGCAGACTTGTTAGCCTTTTCTCTCGTACTTTATATTATTCAATTATTCACTTGTTTGTAATGCTCCTATATTTAGATAGAACCATTTTTTTAACTATTCAAATGTTTCTCAGTTCGAAAGATGAATGGAGAAAGAGGATGTATTTGATAGATGTATGTTAATGTGGGGTGTGGGCGTGAGGTTTAGGTGAAGAAAAGACAAACACCCATGCCCACACCCACACCCACAGCCGCAACAACACCGACATCCACACAGACAAGCACCGCTGGAATTCGTGGAGTCCTTGAAAAATTATACTAAAGTGTACTGTACCGATAAACAAGATATCTGACCAAACCCAGTATTACCCCACACCGTTTGTACACAATGAATCCGAAACCTTGGATGCCTTGAAAAATTTCGACATATCCGATTCATTAAAAATGAATCAAAGTCATTAAGAAACTTCGTATTTATGTGTTTTTGATGTTGTCTGACACTGTTCAACACCTGCAAAACCAATGGTTCTCTAGGAATCCATGGTTTTTGCATTGATATCACATCACTTCCGAAATGCATGAGAAGCCTTCCAACTCTTGTATACGGCCACTCCGAAAACAGTTTCCACCACTGAAAATGCCAAGAAATCCTTAGTTTCCTTTAAAATTTTAGTAATATCCACTTATACCATAAGCGAAATATCTGATCAAACCTAGTATTATCTGACGCTGTTTCATCGTAAGAAATCCGAAACCTTGAAAATCTTGAAAGCCTTGAAAAATTTCGGCATATCCTATTCATTAAAAGTCAATCAAAGTGATTAAGAAACTTGGTTTTTCAGATTTCTGACGATCCCTGCAACACGTCGATACCTTCAAAATCAATGGTTCTCTGAAAATCCTTGGTGTTTGCATTAATCTTGATCGAAAAAAATGCAATGAAGTCTTTGAAATCCTCGGATTTCTTCACTTTACCACTGCTCCTGACCGGTTAAAGTGCCAAGAAGTCCTTGTAATCCTGGTTTTCCTTTGGTTTCCAACAACTTCTGACTGCTCAAAGCGCTAGGTAATCCCTGGATCCCTTGACTCCTCTTTGATCCTACACTGTTCCAAGTGCGAGGAAATTTTTCGAATCCTTAAGTCCCTTGGATTCCTTAGCTTTTGCACCACTTCAGTCTTCAAAAAGTATTAGGAAGTTCTTGGATTTCTTAGCTTTTCCAACATTTCTGATTGCTGCAAGAATTAGAGAATCCTTTGAATCGTTGAATTCCTTCTTTTTTTCAACACATAGACTGTTGCAAGTGTTCGAAAATCCTCGAAACCTTGGACACCTTAGCTTTTCAACCATTCTCAATGGTTCCAAGGGTATGAAATGCTGGAAATCATTGGATTCTTGAGCTACCCGATCATTCGTGACTGTCCCAAGTGCTATGGAATCTTTGAATTCCTTGAGTTGCTTAAGTTTTCGGCCATTCTCGAGTCTCCCAAGCGGTATGGAACCCTTGAATTTGTTGTATTCCTTAGCTTTGTGATTGTGCTTAAGTGTCGTAAGAACATTGAAGTCCTTGGATTTCTTACAGTCTTTAGCTTCCCAGCTGTTTCATCGGCCATAAGTGATGAAGAATCCTTCTGTTTCTTGGATTTCTTAACTTTCACGGAATGGGGTGTGGGTGTAGGTGTAGGTGTGGGTGTGGGTGTGGGTATGGGGTATGGGTGAGTGTGAGGTGTGGGTGTCGGCGTGAGTGTGGAGTGTGTGGGTGTGGGTGAGTGGTGTCGGTGTGGGGTATGGGTGTAGGTGTGGGTGTGGGTGGGTGTCGATGTGGGTATCTCCTCTTCTCTCACACCCACACTCACACCTCACACCCACACCCACACTCTAATATCTAGTATCCTTTATGCACATGGCTAATGAGAAAACCTCTCGAGGTGATAAAAAGCTTTTGGACTCGGACTACTTTTATCTTGTAGATTCTAGTGAATAGTGAAATACTCTAAGTTAGTTCGTACTCTTATTGCTTTGAGAAAGAGTTATGACCGGTTTATTGATTTATTGACCTATAGTATTGTATGAGCAGTAGTAGAGAATGAATGATTTTCAGTCTGAGATTTTGTCTATAAAGAGATCTTATGAACACTAGAATGTTGTAAACATTTGACACAAAATGAATACATCTTTCTTGAGATAATCGATTTTTGACAAAACGACTATTTCTCGCATGAAATTACAATTTATCTTGGAAGATAATCGTTTTGTGGAAATGTATTATCTCAAGAAAGATGCATTCATTTTGTGTCAAACTTTCAGAATATTCTAGCGTTCATAGAATCTCTTTATGGGCAAAATTTCGAACCGAAAGTCACTTATTCACTGCTACTGCTCACACAATACTATAGGTAAACAAACCAGTAAACCGGCCATAACTTTCTCTCGAAACAATAGGAGCACAAGTCAACTTAGAGTATTTCATTACTCATTAGAATCTACAAGACAAAAAGTAGTCCGAGTCCAAAAGCTTTTTATTACCTTGAGAGATCTTCTCGTAAGTGAAAAATTAAAATGTTATCTATTTATTGGTTACTCAAGAAAAATTCAATGTAAAATTATTTCTTATTCTTCACTAAAGAGCTTCCGGTCCATATTTTAATGAACCTCGCTATGTCTGAAAGCACCAGTAGCTCTGTACAGACGACTGATACATCTTTTGTATACGTAGTTTATTGGTACATGATGCATAATAGAATTGTGACAGATTGCTCGTTTGAAAATTGGGAAGACAGAGAGAAGATGTCCCTTCTAGTCTAACTGGCTTAGGACATCTGTCCTGATAGCAGAAAATGTGTGGTTCAAGTCCTACAATGGAAATATCTTTTTCTCCGTTCTATTGTCATACCATCTCGCTCCTGTCTCCGGAGATCGAGATGTGTCTGATCTATTTTCCTCCTGTCCAGAAATGTCAATTTTTGCTTGTCTCTTCCACCCCCTTTTGCCTGGATGTTCTTTTATGATTGATCTCTAAATGTTATCATTTATATAATGAATATCATTCGAAATCGCGAACATCTGTTGAAACAAAGTTTGTTGTATTATATTTTTGATTATAATGTGTTTTTTTTTGTTTTGTTTATTGGTGTTTATAGTGTTGATCAATCATATTTATTGGAAAGAAATCAACAAATAAAGAATAAACTTCGTGAAATATTACAAACAATTAATGATAAAATAAATATATATCCATTAGATATAGATAAAGAAATGAATTATTTTGAATTAATTTATGAATGTATTGAAAAGCAAATGATACTTTTAAATTTTATTGATTTTAAAGTTCATAGTCATGTTGAAAGAGATATTGATTTAGCTATTTTACAAGCTCTTCTTAATGGTACAAAAAAAAATTATATTCATCCATTGTATTACTGAAATATTTTAATTGTAGCACCAAATTCTACTGAAATAAATGTTGAACAAAAACTTGAACAATTAAATTTGGCATTGGAATGGAATAGAGTTGACATTGTCAAAAGTTTAATTATGAAAGAGAATCGAGATTGGATAGTAAGTTATAAATTATAATGTAAAACTTTTAGTCATGAGAATATAACTATTTAGAAAATCAATTTGAATGATTTATTCTTCAAAGTTCTTATTCGAAATCAAAGAAGTTTTGTTCAATTATTTCTTGATCATGATTTTTCATTAAATGATTTGTTTAAAAACACTGATCAACTTTGAAAACTCTATGGAAATGAAGTAAACATGTTTTTTTACTGACGTACAAATAAAACACTCACATTATATCTGTAGAACTATATATTAAGACATAATTTTAATGATTCATTACAATCAATATATAAAGATATAATTCAACCACTTATTGAAACTTTTTTTGAAGTTGATGCTGTTTTTTATTCAGATGGAATTTCATACAATCATGATCGACATACTGACAATAATACACAATCTGAGGGTTAGTTTATCAAGAAAGAAAATACTTTTCATTTATCATCTAGTCGAAAGGGTGTGGGTGTGGGTGTGGGTTAGGGGTGGGAAGTTACTGTTACGTTACCAAGTAACTAGTAACTCGCAAGTTACTAGTTACCGAGTAACTAGTAACGTCGGAGTTACCAGTTACCAGGTAACTAGTAACTTCGGAGTTACTAGTTACTTTTGGTAGGTAACTTGTCTAAAAAGTGGAGATATCGCTTCCTAATGAGTGAATACCATCATTACAGTACTTATTCAGCTCACGAGTTACCGAGTAACTAGTAACGCACATAGGAGTTACTAGTTACCAAGTAACTAGTAACTCCGGCGTTACTAGTTACTCGGTAACTAGTAACTCAAAAGTTACTAGTTACCCGGTAAAGTAACTCCCGGGTAACGGTAACTTCCCACCCCTAGTGTGGGTATGGGTGTGGATGTGGCTGTGGGTGTGGGTATGGGTGCGGATGTGGGTATGGGTGTTCATTTTATCCACATCCACACCCACACTCACACCCACACCCACACCCACACTCACACTCACACCCACACCCACATCCACACTCACATCCACATCCACACTTACATCCACATCCACGCCCACACCCACACCCCACACCCACACCCACAGTCAAATCCACACCCACACTCACACCCTCAAGTGTCGGGAGCTCATTTGTCGGGAGCTCAACTGTCGAGGGCTCATTTGTCGGGGCTCAACTATCGGGAGTTCAACTGTCGGCGCATCAATAAAATCATCTCTTCTTTTATTAGATGCAAACACTTCTGTTAAAAAATTGATTATTCGTTTTTTGGATCACTATGTAATCACCAAAAGCACATGATGTTATTCAAAAATTAGTGAGAAATGTTTATCAACCAAAACTACGATTAGTCATTATCAAAGTTTAACCCTTGACAGATTCATTGTCATTTCTTTTATGAAATATTCTCCTTCCTTGTTATGTATTTCGTTCCCTTCAAGATTCAGTGTGATAAGTGTCTATATTGATTGATACAAATACATAAGAAATAGATGAATGAAAAGCTAATCTTACTGTATTCTCTTGCAATGCACTAGAGAGATATTTCGCTCCTTCATCATCAATACAGTTCCATCCAATATATAGCGCAGTCAACGTCTGTGTTAAATGATAAAAATACACACCACATGGATGAATAGAAAACTAATCTTACATTATTGTTCCGTAATGCATTTGCTAAACGTTTTGCACCCACATTAGTAATTCTGTTTCTTTCGAGATTCAGCATGGTAAGTGTCTGCAGTGAATGAGGCAGGTCGACATGATAATGAGAATAGACAATAAATCATACTGTATTCTGTCGTAATGCATTCGCTAAATATTTTGCACTCTTATTACCAATTCTGCTGCTTCCGAGATTCAGTGTGGTAAGTGTCTGCATCAAATCATATAGGCCGACATGACAATGAGGGTAGACAACAAATCTTACTGTATTCTGTTGTAACGCATTAGCGACATATCTTACTTCTTGATCATGAATTGCGTTGTTTTTAAGGTTCAGGATAGTGATTGTCTGCATTGAAGAATACAGATACATATGCAATAGGTAAGTAGTGAACTTATCTTACTGTATTCTCTCCTAATGGATCTGATAAATATCTTGCAGCTATATCATCAATTTTGTTACTTTCAAGATTGAGAGTGGTAAGTGTCTGCATTGAATAATAGAAATACATATGATATAGATGAGTAAAGAACTAATGTTACTATGTTATTTCGTAATGTATTGACTATATATTGCAGTTGCATATCATCGATTGCATTCCTTTCAAAATTAAAGATAGTCAATGTCTACAATGAATGATATATATGTAGATGAAGCAAATGAATAGATATCTTATTTTACTGTAATTTGACGTATTGCATTCGCTATCCTTTGTGCTACTTCAGCACTGATTTGGTTATCTTCCAAATTTAGCCTGATGAGTGTCTACGACGAATGATACACGAGAATATGAAATAGATGAATAGGAAACTAATGTTACTGTATTCTTTTGTAATGCATAAGCGAAACCTATTGCCCCACCGATTTGATTATTTTGAAGATTTAATGTAAGAAGTGTCTGGATAGGATCAAACAAATGTATATAATATTGAAGAGTAGAGAACTACTCTTACTGTATTTCGCCGTAATGCGGCAGCTAAATATTTTGCTCCTGACCTACCAATTCTATTATTTTTAAGATCTAGTGTTGTAATTGTCTACATTGGAAGATCCAGATGAATGAAAATAAATGGCTAAAGAACCAGTCTTACGTTATTGTTTTCTAATGCATTCGCAATATGGAATGCTCCGGTAGCACCAATCATGTTGTTTCCAAGATTCAACTTGATAAGTGTCTGCATTGAAATATACAAATACATGATGAGACAGAGGGACTCAAAACTAAACTAACTCTAGCATTTCCTATTGCAAAAGCTAAAGAGTACACCTGTACGTCATCAATGTTGTTCCTTTCAAGATTTAACGTGGTAAGTGTCTACATTGAATGACATAGCTGCAGATGATATAGATCAGTAAAGAACTAATCTTACTGTATTGTACCGTAATACACCAGCTAAAACTTGTATTCCTACAATACGGAGTCTATACTGGTCCAGATTCAGTGTGGTAAGTGTCTAGATTAAATGAACAAATTCAGATAAGAAAAATAAGTAGAGGGTGTCACGAAAGTCACTTTACACTTGGTACTGCACATATTTGGACACATGTGAAACATTATTTTTCATTAGTCATTATTCATAAATCATTATTTATTGTCAAAGAGACGCTTGGGATATCTCAGAGAGATGGTAAATAATGATGTACAAAATATAATTAATAAAACATTTAGAACAATCTTTAAATGTGTGCGATTTATCGAGTAAGAAGTGTAAAGTAATTTTTGGAACATCCTGTAGGTAACTGATTTTCCTACAGTCGGACATATTGCATTCGTTGAGTTTCGTGCCGCTAGACCATAGTACATGTTATTTATGAGATTCAAGGTGGTAAGTGTCTGCATTGAATGAGATAGTCGTATACGACATTAATGGATAGAAGGGTTATCTTACTGTGTTCTGTTCTAAGACATTCAGTAGATACAGTACTCCTTCAGCACTGATACTGTTATGTCCAAGATACAGAGTTTCAAGTGTCTGGATTAAATGAAACAAACCCATGTAGGATCGATAGGTAGAGAACTAATCTCACTGTATTCTGTCGTAATGCATTCACTGAATGTGCCGCTCCTACATCGTCGATGCTATTATATTCAAGATTCAAAGTGATAAGTGTCTGCATTCAATGATATAGATGTATAAGAAATAGATGAATTGAATAGACAGTTAATCTTACTTTATTTTTTTGTAGTGCACACGCTAAATATTCTGCTCCTGCAGAATCGATTCTGTTGTTATTAAGAGCCAGTGTGGTAAGTGTCTATGTTGAACGATGCAGATATATTATGGGATAGATGAACAGATAAACACTCGTACTGTGTTGTGTTGTAAAACATTAGCTAGATATCGAGCCCCTACATAACGGATTCCGTTGCGTTGAAGGGACAGACCGGTAAGTGTCTATGTTGTATAGCTGAGATACTTGGAATGAATGGATAGAGAACTAATCTTACCGTATTCTTTTGTAATGCATCAGCTAAAACTTGTAGTTCTACATCATAGAGTTGATTGCTGTCCAGATTCAACGTGGTTAGTGTCTAGATTAACTAAACAAATGTACAGAAGACAAGTTAGTTGATAACTTCTACTGTTCTCGAGTATATAGCATGCGCTAAGTGTCGTGTCACTTCAGCATCGTTCCTGTCACTTTTCAGACTCAGCATGGTAAGTGTCTGCATTGAATGGCAGAAATGCGTACAACATAAATGGGTAGAAGTCTAATCTTACTGTGTTTTGTTCTAAGGTATGCACCAGATACAGTACTCCTTCACCATTAATGCTGTTCCATTGAAGATTTAGCGTGGTAAGTGTCTGAAGTTAAATGAAACAAAGGCATGTGAGATCGGTGAAAAAAGAAGTAATCTCACTATATTTTGCCGTAATTCATTCGCTATATAGGCTGCTCCTACATTACTGATATTATTATGGGCAAGATTTAGGTTGGTAAGTGTCTGCGTTTAATAAAACAGATGTATCTGATATAGACGACTAGATAACTAATGTTACTTTGTTGTGTTGTAATACATTAGCCAGATGTCGAGATCCTTCATCACCAATGCGGTTATATTGAAGATTCAGAGTAGTGAGTGTCTATGATGAATAACACAGGTGCATGTGAAACAGATTAACAGAGAACTAATCTTACTGTATTCTTCTGTAATGCATCAGCTAAAACTTGTACCTCTGCATCACGGAGTCCATAGCTATTTAGATCCAATGCGGTAACTGTCTATATTAAATGATACAGAAGCACATCAGAAACATGAATAGAGACCCTATTTTACTATGATTCCACGTTTTGCATTGGCTAAGTGTCGTGCTGCTTCAGCAGCGTTTCTGAAATGGTCAATAGTGAGTGTGGTAAGTGTCTGCATAGAATGGTACTAATATATGCGTCATAAACTGGTAGAAGACTTATCTTACTGTATTCTGTTCCAAAACGTGCAGTAGCTGTAGTACTGCGTCAGCACTAATGCTATTGTCTTCAAGCTTCAGAGTGGTAAGTGTCTAGTTTAAATGACACAAATGTATGTGCGACCTATTAGTGAAAAACTAATCTCACTGCATTCTGTCGTAATGCACCCGCTAACGATTCTGCTCCTGCATCACCGATGCGGTTCTGTCCAAGATTGAGAGTGATAAGTGTCTACATTCGATGATATAAATGCATGCAAAATGGATGAATAGAAAATTGATCTGACCTTATTATTGTGTAGCACATTCGCTAAATATTGCGCTCCTGAATCACGGATATTATTGCAGACAAGATTTAGCTCAGTAAGTGTCTGCATTCAATGAAATAGATGTATCTGACATAGAGGACTAGAGAGCTAATATTACTGTGTTGTATTGTAATGCAGTAGCTAGATGTTGAGCTCCTTCATCACCAATACGGTTATATTGAAGATTCAGAAGGGTAAGTATCTATGATGGATAACACAGGTACATGTGAAATAGATGACTAAAGAACTAATCTTACTGTATTCTGCTGTAATGCGTCAGCTATAACTTGTGTCTCTACGTCACGCAGTCCATAGTCATTTAGATTCAACGTGGTAACTGTCTATATTAAATGATACAGAAGGACATAAGATACCTGAATAGAGAACCTATTTTACTATGATTCCACGTTTTGCATTGGCTAAATGTCGTACTACTTCAACAGCGTTTCTGAAATGGCCAAGAGTGCGTGTGGTAAGTGTCTGCATTCAATAAAACAAGGGTATTTGACATAGATGAGTAGAGAACTAATATCACTCTGTTATAGTGTAATGCATTAGCGATATGTCGGACTTCTTTATCACCAATGTAGGTATTTCTAAGATCTAGAGTGATAAGTGTCTGTGTTGAATAATACAAGTATGCATTGAAATAGATGAGTATATAAGAAATCTTACTGTATTATGTTGTAAAGCATTAGCTATATGTTGTACTCTTTGATTGCTCATGTATGTTCGACTAAGATCGAGAGTGGTAAATGCCTGCATTAAAATGTATTTTATATAAATAAAAATAAAGTATCTTGCTCTAATAGTTTGTAAGTCATTCATCACAATGTCGGATACTAGGAAATCCAATTCAAATGTATCATAGTTCTATATTGACTGCTATTGATTTCAAATGTCAGATGTAAATTTAGGATTCTACGCAGAATTTTATTTTCAATGTTGTCTGCTGATTATATGTCGGAAAATAACAAAGAGAAAGAATACATACGATATTTAATATTCAGCACAAGATGAAATTTACAGTCAAAACGTATGACAATTCAAATTCGTTTGGTAGAAAAACATGTGTTGTTACGCTGGAATGGAACCGGTGTATTTTAAACGTGTCTAGTGTACAGATCTATCTAAGGAATAAATATTAAAAACTCTCTTCGGTTCAATTTGATATAATTTATTTAATTTTGACATTAAATTAAATCCACTATAACTTAGCTTGTCCATGGATGGAATTTTCAAACTTAACAAGTGAAAGACAACGCATTACTATAGTTCATTTTTGTATACTATAAATTGTTTTAGTAAGTGACTGAGTGACTTTTTTGGTACTTTCCTGTTTTGACTTCCAAGATTAAGGGTGAGAGTGAAGATCACCCCATCCCTCCACTCTCCAGATAGCTCATTGACAATCTTATGGTTAAAGTTATTAATCTAATAATTAATCGTACAAAAAGTTACTAACAAGTATGTTATCAGAAATCTCGTTAAAAAATTGAAAAAGTTTTGAAGATCAGAAGAGGAAAGTATTCCGTTTTTTCAAGAAAAGAATGATTTGAAAGGATGATAGATTTGTATAAAACGTTTATGAAATAGAAAATATTAGTTGTTTATCGTGTTTTTGTAGCGATGGAATTTATTGTCTCAAAACATGATTTAACACATTTCGATTTAGATATTATCTTTTTATATTAGCTAATAGCTTCATGAATACGCCATCTTCAACTCTATTCACTTTCATCAGCTCTAGCTATTTCGATTTTCTCATATTATAATCATTTGTATCGATATTTTTTCCTAATATCTCTTTCTAGTAATTTATACATGTGACGACAGCTCATCATAGATGATAAACTGAAGCAGAAAAAAAAACACATAATATAATCCAGAGCAAATGAGAGTTTGAAATTCAAAAGAAATTTACTTGATATCGATGATAAGTATTTAAGATTACATCAATTCGTGTGCAAACATTTTGCATTGAACATAGAATAGTTAATACTTCAAGATGATCGAGGATACGGTAGAGAAGTTCTATCGGTAATGTTTGAAGTGTCCAAGTAAATTTATCAGCCATCGTTGAATACGTTGAGATATGTGTTTTTTTAAAAAGTATGTGTAGTTAAATTCTGCTTTTCATTCAGATATATATATATATTTATCTTGTGACATAAGTTTCTTCTGATTGTGTAATAACTTGCATGTGCAAATAATTATACTTGACGACATCAGTTGATTTCAAAACACTTCACAGTAGAAGCTATTGGTTGCCTTTGATTTGATTGAGTTTTGGTAGTGAAATTTGATAATGTCTATATGAATGACAAATGGATTTCTTTCGTCCTTTGCGAGTAGGCTTCAAATGAAATAAAAGAAATAAAAGTTCGTTTTCGTTCATTTTTCTTTAACTATTAATAGTGGATGTCAGAACACACCGGGACTCGGCTCGAGTTTTCCACAATTTAAACCGAATCGAAAATGAAGTGTTTTAACATTCCATCAGAAAAAGCTAAAACAACATAATTATTATTTCAACTCGTTCGTTTTATTCTATATCTTTATTTCTATAATAAAAGACTCGTTTCATACGAAGACTACTCCATAAGAAAAGGTCTTCCGATGGACAATAATTCAGATATAATAAAAGACTGTCCGTTAATTAATCCCTTGGGGACGGAATTACTTTCGAAAAAAAATCAAATTTTCGAAAGGGTGTGGGATGGGTGTGGGTTGTGGGATGTGGGTGTCTTCTGTCACGTTCATATCCACACCCATATATTAAAAATATGATCTATTTTTCATGGTCGAACTCTGATCGCCCAAAACTTTGTCAGTTTTGAAAACAAAAAGTGCAGCTAGAAAATAATTGATCGTGTATAAAATGTAGAACTTTTCATGATGCATCTTATGGTATATTTTGATTTTTGATACGATGTATTAAGGGACTGAAAACTGCAATGCAAACTTTCATCCAGTAGATATGGTAATGAAAAAAGTCTTACCGAAAATTTATTATCATTAGATTAGTTAAAGTATAATCAAATAGCATAGAAAAATAGAGCATTCTTTTCTCTATCAGACTATATAGAAAGAAAGGTTTTTAAAGCTTCTTATAAGGAACTAAAGTACCATTGTCATTACTTTTTGACTGCCCTCTGTAAATTCACTTGTTGCTGATCTTAATTCACGTCCTACACCAAATATTAATGATATTCGTGCTAATTTAAAAGTTGATTTAATTGAATCAAATCTTCATTTATCATGATTTGATGTATCTCATCTTGATCTTCCACAATAACGTTCATCTCTTACACATAATCGTCTTATATCATCATCTATTATAAATAATATATCTGTACCATCATTATTTATTAATAAAATTGAACATATATGTCTTGTTGATTTATCAAAAAATTTATTAAATAATCTTTCATTATCAACAATAAAACATTATGCTAAATTATTACAATGTCTGATTGTAATGTATCCTGAATTTGTAACGTGATTTTTTAATTCGTAATAATTGACAAGCAAGTATATCACGTTCATGTTTTTATACAACATTAAATGATGCTAGATTAATTTATATGGAATTAATTGCTACCAATGTACCATTACCAGCAATAACAAAAGAAGAAGATTTATTATTATTAACAAAAAAAACATAAACATGCACCACCAAAATGTTGGGAAGATGGATCAAGTGATATGATTATAACTGTACCACAAGTTAAAAAACATAAATCAAAATTAGATTATTCAACAATTATACTTGATCATGATTATTTAACTACTGAACAAATGGCTAATTTATGGAAATGATCATAAAAAAAACCGATTGTTACTATAGCATTACCTGTATCTCTACCAATACCAACAATAGAACCAGAAGAAGATCTTCATTTTATGGAATGTTCACCTACACCATCAGTATCACCAATACTTTCTCAAATATCATCATTACTTTCTGCTCTATCTCTTTCAACACCTTCACCTTCACCTACACCAATTCTTTTTTGAAATTAAGAGATTATTTTCATTCTCAAACACCATTACAACCACGAACACCAATATTTGATGATGATTATTCTGATGAACAATTTATACAGACTACTCGACATCCTCTTATAATTGTATCACAGAGATAATTATGCATCATCACTTATTGACAGACATCATTTGTATTCGTTTTGTTGTATTGTTATTTACTAATGAGAGAATTTATTTAATGCAATAAACACAGGTATGTCTATGTAACAAAAATTAAAGATTATGAAAATATGTCTTCAGTCGATGTTATTTTTGGATTCTAATATAGAGTTTACCTTTGAATAATATTCGTATTGGGTGTAAACCATGAGTTGTGTAATTTGAGTTTCGAATATAGATGAAGATTGAAATTATTGAGTATAACTTTAAAAATAAACGAAACAAAATAAGTTAATCTTTTTGATGAGTGATAGCATAAAGTGAAATTTATTACAATTATAATATTCATATTCCAAATGAGAAATTTAAGGAAACTTAGCCTAAAGATAAACTTTAGTTGAATTATGAATCAATGTATAATAGAAGCTTCTCTCATCGTAATTAATTTTTTATTTCAATATAAGAATTTGGCTATGAATGAGCAGAAGACTCACATTCGATACATCCGACCCATGTGACTTGAATCAAATAAGAATCGTCGGTAGTTTGACACATAAATAGTTGATTATCCTCTAATCATCGCCCTACTACTTATAAGTTATACTCATAGCCGATGTAAATAATTGTTGATTATTATTTATCTATATATTGTCTTTCTTCAAACAAGAGTATCTTCTTGTCAAAGAAAACTCATTTAGGAATTGAAAAAATATATCAACTTATGATTAACGATACATTCGATTCGTATGTCAAACATATGCAGATAAATATTATTTATTATTACACAAGATATTCAAATAAAATTGTAATGTTTATTTTTAATTATAAATAAAAATAATCAAAGAATCTATTTTTGATTCTCGCTATTCACAATATCAAAAATATTTACCTAATTAAGATAAAAATCATGATGTGAAGTATAGTTATATTTTGAAATAGATTACATGCTGAATAGTTTTTATTATAAAACATGTCATCGATAAAGAAAAATGGAAGGTTCCATGATTTACTTCTACCATTCGCACTATTGCGTCGATCTCTGTCTTTTTTTTTTCTTTTTTTGTATGCCTGTTCTGTTGCCTTACTACAACGTGTACTTTTTTCTTTCTTGTTTTTTGTTTTTATTTTTTCAGTCATTCTATGTGGACTTGCGTTTGATAAGACGATGACATCCAGTCAAATATATATGCCAGAATCTATAACTAATTGTCGTTATTTAATTCGAGAAAAATTTTTTACATTAAGTAATAGTTATAAAATCAAAGATGAACTTGGACATGATAAATATATTATTCGATCAAAACCCTGGACACTAGATAGAAAACTTATACTTGAAGATATGAATGGCAGGTAAATTAAAAGTACTATAGAAATATGTTTTCATATATATGTTATTATTATTATTTTTTTTTAGTGCTCTTTTGAAAATTTGCCAAAAAGGATTTTATTTACTTGATCAATTTAGTATTTTATCAGCTTGTGATAGTAACTTAAATCAACAGATTGCATCTATAAGACAAAAATTTACTTTTTTTAAACATAGTTATAAAATTTATTCAATATATGGTGAGTATAAGTTGAAAGGACTTAATATATTTGATCATGCATTTGTACTCAAGAACAAAGATGATAAAACAATTGCTATTGTAAATAAAAAATTTTTTGCAATTGCTGATACATATGAAGTTGAAGTAATTAATTCAAATAATGGTAGAAAACAAGAAGATCATGCTTTTATTTTAGCATTAATTATTGTTTTACATTGTTCACTTTATTGTTCATAATTCTGTGTACTAAAAATGTTCGTCTATTTTTGTTAAAAACCTTTGAAAATGTCAAAATGTATAATACAATTATGTTAATACTTGCAGTAACTGACCTATTTTCAATGAAAATTTAAAATATAATTTTTTTCTGTATAATTGTTGTTCTATCATACAATTTTTTTTTATTAAACATTGAATAGAAAATGGTTTGAAAATTTATGCGAAAAAATTAGCAAAGATTATAATAATGTTTTCTCGCCTGATTTTGATAAGATACTGTTTTATCAGCATTTATATTATCCGGGAATAACCATGGGTGGATGTGGGTGTAGATGAAGCGAAGATCCATATCCAGCGACAACTGATACAACCTATCAAACAATATGTTCTTTTATTATCTTATTTGCTGAGGTTTAATTATAAATGGAAAACTTTTAGATAGATGTGGCTGGTAATTGGTGATGATCATCCTGCATTTTCAAGCTAAGCACTCTATAAAATTACGGATTATCTAAGCATTCGTTAGTATCAATTAGGAAAGTTCATGTGAACGATGAGTAGCACCCGATCTAGTTTGACGATTGTAGTGCCATATGGATTGTTATATGTTTCGTTTTCGACACCTCTAGTTTGATTTCTAACATTGATCTCAAAAAAAAAGTGGTAAAACAACAGGTGACAACTGCCTAAGATCGTTGAAGTTTCGAAATTTTAGGCAGATATATGGTAAGCATTCAGTGTCACTGGCCTCCATGACATAGATGTTATAGCCGTCTGAGCATTTTTGTTCACGAGAATTTAATTCTGCCTTGCCTTGATTACATGAATAGAAACCACCAAAAAAGGGGAATGCTTTAGTATCAATGATGGAGTGTGGGTGTGGGTTGTATCTTTGATTTGTCTATACGCACATCCACACTCACACCCTTCAAAAGTTTCATTTCTGCGCTGTTCGATCGTCAATCGATTAAGGACTCTACAATGAATATCTTGTGTTCAAAAAGACTCGACAAAACATCCCAGGCCCTTGTCTTATTCTTTGGCAACGATACAGTATGTGTTTTGCGTCACATCAGTGATTCGCAGAAAGAGTGAGAAAAAGAGTGAATAAATGCACATGCTTTTTTTCTTCTTTCGCGGATAGTCGATATCTTTGCACACAGCATACTTTAATGGCAACCTTCACTTGTATAGTAAATATTTGATAGAAAAATAGAGAATAGAGCACTTTGTTGGCTGGTGTCGGTATGGGGTATGTGTGTGAGGGTGTGGGTGTGGGGTGTGAGGGTGTGAAGTGTGAAGTGTGGGTGTGAGGATATGGGTGTGGGATGTGGGTGTGGTGTGAGGGTGTGGGTGGCGGGTAGAGCCCGTCGGGTAGGACCCGGACCCGCTCAGGTCCGGGTTCGGGTCTAAAAATTTCGTTTTCGCTGGGTCCGGGTCGGGTTCCGGGTCTGAAACTTTTTTGTGACCGGCTTCGGGTCGGGTCCAGATCTGAAGAAAACTTTGATGCATACAATGTATTGTGAATTTTTTCAAAATTTTGTTTGTTTCACGAAGAAAAGAAATTAAATGTATTTAGAAAATATACAAAAAAGCAACAAAAGACTTTTTGAATATATTATCGAAACTGATTTATCATCGTGCTTGGATCCAAAAAATTTTAGCAACCAGGTTCGGGTCGGATTCGGGTCCAGCATTTTTTAAACAAGCAGGTCCGGGTCGGGTCCGAGTCCAGCCTTTTTTAAACAAACGGGTCCGGTTCCGGGTACGAATGTAGCAAATTGTAAACGGGTCCGGGTTCGGGTCCAAAAATCTTGGACCCGACGGGGTCTAGTGGCGAGTGTGGGGTGTGGGTGTGGATATGGGTTATTTTTTTTCAATCACCCACACCCTCTCCTACAGTGTGGCCCAATTAATATTCATAAAGTAAACAATATCTAATATGTTCTTTAGATTTTTCCATTTTTTAATAAAGTAATAAACGCAATATAAAGAATATTATATATTATGATAATACTTATCACACTCTATTTATACATACATTATAGAACCTTCGCGATGTTTCTAGAATTGTCTTAATTAAAAAAAAAAAGTGTCCAATTTTCATTCCGCCAACCCAATAGTTTTTGGTGTTTTAAAAATTAATTGCACAAAATCCCGTACACATGACCACGCTTGCAGTTCCAGCATAATGCGTAACACTCCAACACAGTGCTCGTACAGCCGGATGTGGCACACAACGACAGAATACTTCCATTGCTGTTACACCAGCTCGACAAGCAGCTACACATTGTGCGTACGAAGCTGCTTCTGCTCCCCACATGTCGTTAACTCCGATTAATACCATCAGAACAATTAATATATATAACATTTCGGCCATAATAAGAGCTGTCAAACAAGCAAGCAAAAATTCATTCTGTTGTCGATAAGTTCCTGTACTTATCTTATCTACGATCGTACATAACGAAAAGCGCGTCTGCACTACTGTGGATATAAGAAATCTACGTTCCCTTTATATGTTCTTGTGAACGAGAGTATTTCTTTTGCTTGCCATCAACGTGACACATAAAACAAATATAAATATTTACAGTATTCTGGCGGGAAAAAACCAACAAGAGTAATATGTACAGGGTGTGGGGTGTAGGTGTGGGTGTGGATGTGGGTGTGGATGTGGGTGTGGATGTGGGTGTGGATGTGGGTGTGGGTGTGGGTGTGGGTGTGGGTGTGGGATGTGGGTGTGGGTGTCGGCGAAGAAAAGTCATGCTCACACCCACACCCCACCCACCAACACCCACACCCTCAGTAAAATCGACTTCTTCATAACATACTGCATATCGGCTTTTCATCAGTTCCATCTTCACATTCGTACTTATTTTTTGGCATCTGTTTGAATGTTTTTATTTTTCATCATTTTTCTACCATATTTAAAACGAGTTTCAATCCAAGTTATTCATGGATTTGCAGAGAATTTCACGCTGAATCTTTTGATTCAAACATGTGTGTTGAGCAAGTAGATAAAAGCGGAGAAAATTTGAAAATATTAACACTATAATTCTTTATGGTCAACTATTAATTCTAGAATTAATTCATAAATTTTTTGTAAATTTTACTTCACTTGTATCTTCATAACAACAATAAGTGAACAGTTGAAATTCTAGCATAAAATAGATCTAGACATCTAGTATGTATACAACGAATATCAACTTGTTCTACTCTTGGAACATATCAGAAAAGAATATATCAATCGAATAGTTCATCCAACATGCATTCTGTCGTGTAAAATTGAGGATGAACAACTAGATCACGATGCAATGGGCTGAGAAGAAGATTTTAAGAAATAATCCTATAGTCATCGATATCATTGGTCATTACAGTAGACTATTGATTGAACAGGAGATCGTCAACAGTCTGATTTAGTGTATTACGTTGAAGACAAAAAACAATCCAAATGTCACGATTAAAATGTCTGATGGAGTGCACGTGTGGGTATTGCGACGATCTCTTTATTCATACTCACACGCACACCCGTTCAGCTTTCATTTCCCTTGTGAAAATACTAAGAAAGCGAAAGAGTTACCACTATTGATGAACTAGTTTAGTTTACTTTTCTTTTACTTATCTCGATAGTTGCTGGTAGTTTTACAGTGACGATGGAATTAAAAAACACCTTTTCCTTTTTTTGTTTTCATTTAGTTACTCCGAGTTTTGTCCGTTATCTTCTGAGAAAAATCTAGAAAGCCTATTTAGTTTAATTCGTTTTTTCTGAATTCATTTATTCTCATAGTTACATGCTGCCGTACAGAAAAATTTAAATAAGTTGGCTCAGTTTAATTTTGTATTTCATCATTTAGTTGTGCCAAAAGTGATCTTACATTTTATCAAAAAAAATGGAATTACTTAGTCTAGTATCTCTTGTTCTATTAATTATAATCGTACTTCCTCCACTTTTTCTGCGAGAAATAGAGGTAACTTGTTTAGTTTTCATATTCTGTTACTTTGTTCAATTATCCTACTGGTTCTTGCTCATTTTACAATGAAAATATAATTAGAAAATTAATTTAACTTTTTTTTCTTCATTTAATTGCTCTGTTAGTTTTGAGATGGCTTTTTTTCAGAGAACAAGAATCAGAAATCTGTCTGGCTTTATAGTCTTCTTTTCCTCATTTAGTTATTCTAGTAATTGTCGAACATCATATTGAAGGAAATCGAATAAAGCATTTTTGTTTCACTCTATTATTTGAACGATAATTTTATTACGTCTTATGAAAGAAATTACATAAATTAGTTTCACTTAAGTTTTTCTGGATTTAGTTCTGTGGGTATCTGTCGAATATTTCATGCGAAGAATCGAATAAATTAGTTTACATATGTTCCCTTTCTACAATTTGCTTTCCTAATAGTTATTGAAGTTTTCATAAAGGAAAATAAAATAATACAATTCACTTTCTTTTTAGTTTCGAACTACAATGTTTTGTATTATTGCGCTTGAGTGTTGACTGAGTGCTATTGGGTTTTCGATCATTTTCATTCTTTGAGAATTTGTTAGATAAGTCTGCTGTCAACGCCGAGAAGTTCATAAAATAGAAGCCTTTCAGACACCATTTCATAAATCCTTGATGCAATTGCTGATTCTTATGACTCCTTTCACGTAGACTTCCATAAATCCTTTGTATAATTCATGATCCTCATGAATTCTTCTATATAACATATTGATAATCAGTTTAAAGGTTATTAAAAAGCGTTTAGAAAGTTCGGATGCCTTTATGGAGCATTTATGAAAGTGCAATGTATAGCCACCATCTTTAAGATTTATGAATGTTATAAACTTTTATGCAAACCGTCCACAAGTGATCTTTAAAAGTAATAAATCTGTCTGTACTAGGGGTGGACCATTTACATTAACTTAAAATTAAGTTTAAAGTTATCACTTAACACTTAATATTAGAATTAAGTTTTTGACTTAACCACTTAATTCATTAATATTAAGTGATTAAGTGATTGAAATGAAGAAGATATTATTTTATTTTGACATTTTTATCAAATAAAGGTTAATTTAAAGTATATTACGGCTAATCCCTATAATTTTTCAAGGGCTATCTAAAGATGATCATCATAACTCTTTAAGGTCTCCTCCCCTCAAAAAACGTCAATATTCGTCAGAAACACGATATTGATATGAGTATATGAGAAGATAGTCCAAAGTGTGCTCTTTTGAAAATTATATAAATTTTCATTTGGTACAGAGTCTCTACTAAAAACTTTTAAGGAGCTTCATCTCTCTCTACCAGAAAAATAAGCAGTTTTTTACAAAAATCTGAGGATCTTTTTCGAGTTTTTTGTTTATTCTTCTCTGATCTAGCATTCCGAAATTCCTGAAAGAGCTTCGTTGTAGTCAATAACTTTTTTTTGTTTGAAAGAGTATATCAAGATACAGGGCACCAAAGAGCATTTCTTTTTCTAAATTAAGCTTTACTGTTACTACATATATAAACATTTACATAAATTGGCGCTCATTTTGAGAGTGTTTTGAGCAGCTGTACTTGTGATCTTCTCCCCTGCTTAAAAAGCAAGAATTTAAATAAAAGTTTTTGATCCTGCATTCTAGTATTGTCTTTCAAAGAAAAACAAAATAAGTAGAATGAGCCTCAACAAAGAAATTTCGTTTCCCAAATGTGCTATTTTTGAACCTTGCTTAGCCAATATCTCCTCCAAACGTCATAATATAAGGCTGAAGGTTTTATCATAGCGTCTCCACTGCAGTCTCAACATATCCTGAAAATATCATGCGATTTGAACGTACTGGATCTCAAATAAGTTTTTGAGGGAGAGTCCTTAAGGTCTAAGAAAGTTGGTTCCTAAGCTTTTAACCAAAATATTATTTTGTATTTCTAATAGATGTTTAATCTTACAGCTGATGTTTCTGGAAGAGAACAAGTACTAGTTTACTTTAAACACATGAAAGAGGTGATTTGTACACGCAGCAAT
>CAJNOL010002587.1:20949-35751 GCA_905250125.1 Rotaria sordida | reverse complement strand
GATTATAGATTCTCCATGTAATCTTATTTTATCTATAGAAAGTGGCTAACATATTAATAAAAAAGAACATACCAGTAGCTTTTGGTGAAGTGAAACAAACAGTCAATATACCAATACTCATTGCTATAATTGTGAATACAGCAAATGCACCTGCACCAATTGAAGATCGATGTCGCGACCAATGCGAAAATTCTCTAATAAAGACATTCTATACATTATTATGATTGAACACAAAAGAAAATTATATACAAAGGTGTCGGAGTCATTGACCACTTCTTTGTTGTATTAGTAGCAGTGGCACATTCTGCTGAATTAAATTCATTTTGCGTTGAGTTTTCACGTTGCTCATTGTCAACATGAGGATGTTGTGCAGCAGGTGAATTCTCAACTGAGATAGCATCATCACTCGTCGAATTTTTATTCATCTATAGTAAAAAAAACAGTATTTAGTAAAAGATAGTTTTCAGTAAGTATTCATTGTTCACTAGAATACTTTTCTATAAATTACCTTTCGAGTTATCGATAATGTCCTTTCTATGCTGAAAAGTTGCAAAGTCTTGAGAAATTAGAAAATATCTAAAATAACAGAATTAATTTCATTAGTAATCATAATTTAGAATATTAAATGGTTACATGTTTGTTTTCTTTTGAAAAAATTGCTTCTTTCTTGGGTATGGATAGTCTCTTAATGAACACTAAAATAATCAGGCTATGTCAAACAAAGACAACGCTTCAAAAAGTTTCGATCTTATCCAAAAGCAAAACATAGATAGGTATTAGAAACATGAACATAGAACACAGTGTGAGCTAGTACTCAATGAGGTATGCTTCCACAAAAGTTCTTTTTTTGTGTCAAGTTGACTCAATAGACTGAACTCTATTTGTTAATACATGTTTTTCCTTGCAACTCGTTAGTTTAAACATTTGTAAACATTCCATTGGTAACGTTTTCCTTATTGATATGTCTTGTTTGTTGATAGCTTTGGTTTCGAAATCTTTTTAGTCAGTGAAAATATACTTTATTCATTAAACGATACATTCTATTGTTGAGTATGATTTAGACGTGTCTACCAATGGATTTAAATTATTTTTTGAAAGTATTTAATTATTTCTATAAGGTATTTTGTCAATTGAATTATTATCGATCGAAGACTCGGAAAGGTTTTTCATTTCATTCAATCGACTATACATAACTCTAGTGATTGAACTAAGATAGTCGTGATTATGGTAGGATTCAAGCTACAGATGTGATGACTATCTAAGACCTTATTCTAGTTATGGCATACCAAAAGTAGTGGCGGTTTCATCGCAATTTCGTATAGACGGCTTGAGAAAATTTTCTTTTTATATAGATTAATAGTCAAAACAAAGCTCTACATTTCTACACTATTTGATCATTATTCATCCAATATTGTAATAATAAAATTTTCATTAGAATCGTTCAGCTACAATATGTAACAATAACAGTAAGGGGAAAATAGCAGAGGAATATTTTTAGAAGAACTTTTCATAGAAACAAGTAACGCTCGTTCATGTGACTCGCTGGATCCTCGACTGTATATTCGGTCCTTTGGTATTTTATATTGTTTTACAGTATTCAAAACAGCTAGTATCCAACGTGTCAAAAGAATGGATGGATGTGTGTGTTTATATTAGCGTCAATCTTGTTGTGCATAATGGTATGGGGGTTCGAATGAACATTTTTGCCACAAATGTATCGAATCACATCGATATCCCCATATTTATACTCAACAATAGTCTAAGGAACTACATTATGGCAGCGATATCCACATGCACCCAAAAAACAGATTATATTCAATTTTCTGAGAGGTCACGAAGCAAAACGCATTTACGACACTATTGTGAAACAGCGTCATACTGCTTGAAATTTCTACTAGAAAACTATTGGCTTACCAAAACATCAGCCGACAATATTTTTTAGTGGGGTATGCGTTACAAAAATACGGGTTCAATTGAACTCCTAGCTTAAAATTAATCATACTAGATCTAGTCTTCAATCGAACTGCCATACTTGAAAGAAGCTCATATTCAAAGTAACCGTCAGATTAGATAGGTAATTTGAATATATCTGTATACATTTCAACATTTGAATGAGTACAGACAAGAACACATACCAGCAGAAAAATTCCCGTTTATTTCATTTATATCTACTTCTGATACCATGAATATAAAACCTGTGACTGATGTTTTCCGCCAAATGTAGTATTAAAATATTGTGCGCGTGCATAAAAAGCGTTGTCACACTTTATTTCAAAATATTTGTCAGTTCTTATCAACTGTTAGTCCTTATTCAAACCCATTAGGTCTAGACTGTTGATTTTTGTTTGATGAATACAAACAGCCTGAAGTGTGTCTTCAAGAGATTTTTTAGTGCACCGGCTGGTCGTTCGTCGGAAACCCTTCGAGGCGCTACTCATGGCTAGTCACTGTTATGTTTCATTCTATTTCTCCATAATGCCATCCTTTTTTATTTAGACTTCATCTAATCTCAAATTCGGCTTAATTTGACAAGCTATTTGATCTGTAGCACGAGAATTCTCAATGGCAATTTCTAAACCAAAGCATCATTGTGAACTATTTCTGATTTCTTCAATTTCATTCTGTAACTGGAAAATCAGAGTTTTATTGAAATTTCTTATTCAGGAAATATTAGTGAGCATTCACAAAAAAATCTAGCTTTTAAACTTATTTTTCATGAGCGAAATCTGCGGAATGGCTGCAATATGAACCATTAGTCGTTCGTTTTACATAACTGCACTTATCCAAACAGTTTGTTTATTGTTATTTAACATAAAAGGTATGACATCATTTTTATACGTCAAATTTTCATTACTTTCTTCGAGTTATCGCAACTGGAAATTTCACAAGCTGGAGATCCTCCAAACATACACAAGGTTAAAAAATTGGTTTTTTACATGAGTTGCCTAATTCGAATTCGAATATAAATGGAGACGTCACTGCTTATGGTTACTTCGAAAATAAATGAAAAAAACGCCTTCCCTGTTGAAATAGTAAAAAGGCAAAAGAAATAATTTTATATAAATTATGAATTTATAAATTTATAAATGAAAAGGCACACTCATGTTGAAATAGTAAAAAAGCAAAAGAAATAATTTTATATAAATTATAAATTTATAAACGAAAAGGCACACCCATGTTGGAATGGCAAAAAAGCAAATGAAATAATTTTATATAAATTATAAATTTATAAATGAAAAAAGGCACACTCATGTTGAAATAGCTAAAAAGCAACAGAAATCATTTTATCTGCATTATAAATTTATATATAAAAAGGCATACGCATCGTGTAACAGTAGAAAAGGAAAGTACTTATTTTGCATAACTTAATCACGTATGAGCGAAGAACGCATTAAGACAAAATTTGCCACATCTAACTAACCTTATTGCTAGGCTGATATTTGGATAGATGAAAATGAAGGAAGGATTCCTCTCAGTGGAAACTAAAGAGGTTTAATGTCGTCAGCGAGATGTGAAGTTCCAATTTACGATTGAAGTTCGATATCCGTGATCTAATAAAAAATCTTGTCTATGGTGGCCGCCGGAATATTGTCTTTTATTTTACAACCAAACCATCTCATATCCTATAGCTTACGATTGCAAATCACCGATGCGCATTCAGAGTTCGATAGCTAGCAAAGAAACAGTATTCGTAGGTGTAGAAACGAGTGAAACTCCACTACTCTAAGAGCTTCAATTCAGTACGTGTATCCGGCACTTGCCTTACATCAGAAGAAAACATCCGGCAAAATTCTCCTCAAGTGGAAACAATAGCTAGCAAGATCAGCAGAAATTACTTCGACAGTTACTAAATAGTACACTGAGAAGACGACCAACCATTTTCAACTTATGCATCATGCAAAAACTGACCTAACTTTCACAGACTATCTATGGAACATTTTAGTGGCTCTGGTGCAGTATTCATACAAGAAACACGTCTGTGCATTATCAGCCCTGTCAAAGGGCACACGCACACCTTTATTTAAGCCTCGGCGCGTGGTGGCCCGAAGGACCACCCGAAGAGCGCCGAGAGGCTGCTTCTGTGCCAATACAGATTAGAGACTTCCACATTGATACTATCAGAGGACGTACACAAATTATTTCTTTTGCTTTTTTGGTATTTCAACATGGGTGTGCCTTTGCATTTATAAATTTATAAATTTATAATTTATACAAAAATTTGTTTTTGTTGCTTAAACGGGTGTGTATCGTTGGATAAAATTTTGCTCTTGCTTTTTGCCTGTCAGAACATGGAAGCCGTTTTTTTCATTTATATTCGAACTCGAATTAGACAGCTGCTCGTTTTTTATAATAATAATAATAAAAAACAATCTATTGACATATCCCAGTTTAAGACCCTGCCCTATCTGTGTATAGATTTCCTTAGAACATAGATATAACTATATGAAAGAAGTGGGAGAAATACGCTTTCAACATCAATTCTATTGGAAAATTGTTAGAATATCTAGCCGATTTTTATCTATTTCTTCTATCGTTTCAAAAGATAGTGTTGTCTCTCTTTGAACGTACATGGCTTTTATTATGCTTTTAAAAACTGCCGAGATACGAAGATTTGACATGGGAAGCACCTCTTAGTGGAATCACAATGGCATCTTTATAACAAATACGTAAGGCTTCAAGGCGCGAATCACTTCGATCGTTTAGAGTTGTGAAGAGTATTGTTGAGGTGTTGCTAATCTGCTTGTCTTCGCAATTTTTCAAGGCACTCTAATAGTTACCTATGCACAACAAATAGCTCTAATGTCTCTTTGAATCATAGAGCACCAGTTCAAATCACCAAGGTTTTCTTATAACTATCGAATAATCGGAACAGATTTCAGTAGCATATTAATTACTATCCTTTTCATTAAATTCATGAATAGCCGCAAACGGTCTGTGTTAACGAGAAAAAAGTCATTAACTTCATTACTATTTTCATAAAATTGGCAAAATTTGCCAATATTCACTTTCATTTTCTTCTTTTCATACGTTTAGACACAATCTAAAGCTCACATAAACCATGCTTAATTACTGGTATCATTTAAGGATAGAAAAATCTTCTGAACACTGATAGACTAAAAGGGCTTACGAGAGATACTGCAATATCAAAAGACTTACATCTGCTTGTTGTATTAATGTGATGTATATTGTAAAGACAAATGTAATACGTTGATAATGTAATATATCGACGTTGTTTAGTAAAGAAAATGAAAGCATAATTTTGCTTATGTATACATCGAAAATACTTTTGGCTTGCGTGCATCCAACCGTATACGTTGGATAAAGCATGATCATATATTGTTGAGACACACTGGGTTTTTTTCCACAAAAATTTTATCATTCTTTTGCTTGTTCTATCACTTATCGATCAGGCAGCTTGAATAATGAAGAAAGAGAGAGAGAACGAGTTAATCGATGGTTGAAAAAATGTGCATTATATCACGGCTCTATTTTTATTTTTCTACCTATCTTTGCATAGGATAGGTAAAATATACAGGCTTTACAAGCAATAGTATGAAGCTTTATATCATTGATCACGTTATAACCGAGTTCAATGGTCCCTTCTGCCTATGACGGAAGATATTGGCTTCTACTGTCACTGATGGAACCATTTCTTGTCTATACACATATTCCTCGTTAAAAAATCGACATTTGGATGAAGTCTTGTCCTTAGGATCGTTTCTGATCCTCACAGGAACTGGGAAGTCACTGTCAACAGCTGCCTCGGCTAACATCGTCGTGTGTATCCTTGCTTTGATTCAGATTCCTTTTCCAGTCGTTATATTCGTTTAAGTTGCAGTTCCACTCATCATTCTGCTACCTATCTCGGTGGGAAGTCAATTTCAACTTTGATATCAAGATCTGTCAGACTGGCTCTGTTTAGTAGTGGTTCTATCTAGCCAAACCTCTCGTTCAGCTATTACTCATGGTTCTGTACCATCTCAAAGTTTTTCATGGAGCAATACTCATTTTTATAACAGTTGTGTTCGATTTTTGTCCTCAGTTGGCATCTTAGCAGTAGAGTGTACTCTCAGTTTGATCATGCTCTTTATTAGGGTGCCAGCTTCGAACTTAACTACAATACTCATTGCAGACGTGCCTTGGTACCGCCGCTTTCGATGGGTTCCGGTAGCCGCATCCAATAGTTCTTCAAGTTTCTGTAAGAATCGTTTCAGACGTTGGCGATTCTTTTTTAGCACGAATTCTATCTTACAAATGAATGTTCACAACTGATAAGCACCGCTCGCGCCCGTACTTTGTTGGCGGTTGTGGTGCCACTTTTTCTGTTATATTTATGTTTTTTTGTCATATGTTAACTAGAACATGCATTTTTCTACTGAAAATTTGATCACTAACTTATCTTTTTTGGATCATTGACCCTTAAATTTTTAGTCAAATCTGACTTTGTGCCCGATAAAGATACAATATTTTATTTCCAATTTTTTTATAGACACTTTTATTGTTTTCAACATCAAGCCCAATGAAGATTGCTATGATCTTCTGTAATTTCCTGAAGAGGAAAAGAACTATTAAAATGAAAAAACAGTTACAGTATTTTTCTTTTCAAAAATAACTGCAAAAGTATACAAAGACAACAAGTGAAGTAAGCTTGTCAGCGCAGCTCCTTTGGAGCTGAAATGTAGAACTCACGTATGTGCTTCCGAGTTGTTCTCTTAATGCATTATCTGTAAACTCAAAAATAGTTTTTTTACGAATAATTATGAATGCATTAGAAAATTGTATAGAATCTGAAGCCTTCTGTGTGCGGTTGCTGAGGTCTGTAATGATGGCCTGTCTGTAAAGGAAGATGTTTGTAATAGGAGTATGTCTGTAGTATTCTCTTCCCCGTTGTTATGTGTTTGTAATGGGATGGGGAGAGAGGGAGCCGAAAAACCTTGACCTTAAAACTTACACTCAGTATTTTCTTCGAAAATATACGTGAGTTCCACAATAAAATAAACGCTCTAGGGAAGGTATTGAGTAATGTGTTATATGAATGGTATTTTTAAAAATAAGTGCATGAAACAAAGCTTCAACATCCAAATAAAAAATTTTAAAAGATAGTAGGATACAACAAGAGGGTTCTGTTCCATGAGGCGTAAAGAATAATACTTTTTATGACGACAATGCGTAACATGTTGTTTGTTTCTGATAAAAGAATAATTAGCAAAACTTCGGTTTTGTCTCGTTTGCAAGCAAAAGCAGATTCAACTCAGAACTTATGGGTGAATAGCCGTATACAGGATAATTTAGTCATTAAGTTTTAAAAGGTAAAAGAAATATTTCCTAGCTTAAATAAGAGACGATAAACAATTATTCACAAGTAACGCTCGTCGCTTCGATTTGCTTAGCCCTCGATTGAATAATTAAATTTATTTACATACCATTTTATTTTATTTTATTTCTCTGAGATAACTGGTAATAACATCAGATGTAACTGAGTATACGTGTTACAATACTATGATCTTAATCTGTAATAGTATAGGTAATTTAGAATTTTAATTATTCTCAGTATTAAAATCGCCATTTTCTCGACTGCTTATAGAGCCAAGCGTTTTCAAAAATAGTGTCGTAGAATTCTCTCTTGTGGAGCACAATGGTTAGAAAAATGTATTTACTTGTTTCATGGCTGATAGTGTGAGCAAAGATTAATCTTTTAATGAAAATTTATCAAGAACAATAAATAATAGGTACACTCATATGCGTTATATTATTACGTCTTTTTGCGACATGAATAGTAGTCTATATCATGCAATGACAATAATATAAGATATGTTGCTTTCAATTGCTAGTTACTACTCGTTTGTATGATCAACCTATCAACCATACAGATCAATCAGAAGGTTTTTATATCTTATATGAAATGAGCGAGTGTGATAGCAATCATCACTGAACTTTTTATGAGTATCTTTTCAGTCAAATTTATGCACTATTAAATAATTGAGATTATTGATATTAAAAGTTCTATAAGCAATTACATGATATAAATATATTTAATTTGCATTTGCAACTATAACAAACAGAAAAAGAGACATCTATATCTAACAAATATCATATCGAACTACAATCAAAACAAAGAAAAACAACGCTAATATATACAAGGTATTAATATAGAAAAAAAACAATGTTTAAATGTATATAACATAGAACAAACACGTAAGAAAAGTATGCATTTAGAGCAATAACAGATACAAATAAAAAGAGTTTCCATGCAATACAAAAAAAACCATTGAAACCACTGAGAAAAATGTTTTTGTGTTTTTAAATATATTTGATCCAGTCTTTCCATTTCGGTGAGTTGAAATTTACTTGATTTAATTATTAAAACCTTGTAATTGAATTGCCATAAGATAACTAGATCAACCAAACGTTTTACATGAGATAATGGTACATAAACTGCGGTAACATCTTCAGTTTCATTTGGCAGTTTAAGATCGATCACGATTTTATTCAGAGTTTGGCCTTGGCTCTTGTGTGTTGTAATGCAATAAGCAGGCACCAGTGGTAATGCTCGACGTTTAATCAATAAAATTGCTTTTCAATTTGATTTTGGTTTCTTGTCTTTTGGAAGAACATCAGAAACGTCTACTCGAAATGTTTGTTCAATTACTGGTATTAGAACAAGTTTTGGTTGAAGTTCTTCAAGATTGGATTCAATTTTTGATTTGGCAATTTCTATTAATGCATATAATGGTCGATGGATGTACTGTGTATTTTTTGGAAATATTTCCGATAAAACATCTGTTGATGCAGAATCTGCCTGATAGACTAATTGTCGAAAGATTCCATTAATACCATTAATAAGACGAAGTTCAATAGCAATGTTTTGTGTTAAAATAGCAGGTATTCCAGGAACAAAAAGTAATAAACCAGGTAAATGCTCTGTCTTGTTATCAGATAATTCCAATAATTTTTTTATAAGTATAGGATCTTCAATTGGTTTGCCATTACAACTGTCTTGAGCAACGCATACCATCGGGACGTGGCCTAATTGAGCTGCATTATGAATTGCTGGCTTGTTGTTCAATTGTGTTCGTACTTCATTTCGGAACACAAGGGTCGGAGTCTAAACGAGACAAATATACACGTTTGTATCAAAAGGAAAAGAAAACTTACTTTATTCCATGGTGAATTACAGAGGGAGCCTACTGATGGTTGCCCAACTACTTGTGTCAGCAATAATTCATAGTCGTCATAATTACATTGTCCATGACGAAGATATTCGAGTAGCTGAAGGTACCGTGAATCTTCTGTGCACATCTGTTGAGTAAGTTTTACCACACAGTTAATTTGAAGAATTAAAGAACGTGCAACACGTTGTTGAATTTCTTTTTCTGTGGGTAGTTTACCCAATTTCTCTTTGGATGGTAATGAAAAATCAGTGTGTAATGGTGCATCTTATACAGGTCGATATTGTAAGTAATCACCAAAGAAGATAATGTTTACACCACCGAATGGAACTTGAGGATCGACATGTTTTGCAGTTGAAATAATTCGGTTGAGTTTTGCCAGTAGAGTTAAACCAAACATGCTCGTCTCATCAATTAAAACATGTTCGACTGATCTCCATTTTTTCTCAAGTTTTGAGTCATCCAGTTTAATGGTTCGTGGCTTTCCTGAATTGCGTTGTTCACCCAAAAATGAATGAATTGTCATTCCATCTATTTCAGCAGCAGCAATTCCAGTCGGTTCAAGCTTCCTCATCATTTGCATTCTTTTTGTAACGAGAAAATATTTGGTAAG
Organism: Rotaria sordida; assembly: GCA_905250125.1. NCBI lineage: Eukaryota > Metazoa > Rotifera > Eurotatoria > Philodinida > Philodinidae > Rotaria > Rotaria sordida. The sequence continues at coordinate 25,968 of CAJNOL010002587.1, read as the reverse complement.
AGCACGAATAAGTTGTGATTTGCCCGTTCCGCCACACCCAGGTATATGCATGATGAGCTGACCATTATTGTCACGTAAACAGATTGTATATTTCGATTTGTGATGACGTGTATTGTAAAAATACTTGTGCAACATCGGTTGTCACCATCAAGATGACTTGTTATGATCATAAATGCAGCTCGTTGTCCTCTGTTTAAATGTAAATTCATTAATAATACTTGTCTGAGTAGGAAAGTTATGTATGACTTTGAGCACTGGAAGAATTGAACTATAATTTTCAAAATTGTTTGTACTATAATTATTTGGATTCATCATTGTTACATCGGCATCTCTTATAGCAAATAAATCCAATGTATCATCATCTTTGTCATAGTTCCCAATAATTAAACTTCGTCTAACTCGTTCTTTCTCGATCTTCAGCTGTTTTTGTCATTTTGTATTGAGTTGAACAAGATGAGATGTTGCACAAAGGAATGGTATAAGTTGTCGATTAGTACGATCAATTGATATATCTGAAGAAGATTGATAATATACCACAATAAATTTTTTATCATTGTTTTCAAACTTGTTACTGATATAAAAATAATACTTACTGTTCGTATGATTAAATCGTCCAACGTTCTCGACTGCTTCGATAGTTTCTTCAATATATTTATTTTCTGTTGTTTTTCTTGTGGCATTGACTGCAGCAGTTGTATATTCATCTAAATTGCCTAATAGTTCAAGCAAGTCATCGCTGTCATCCATGTCGTATTCACCATGAGCATCATGATTTGATGGCAAAAGTACAGGATCGATTGCATCATTGTCGACTTGGACTTCAGCAATAACTTGAAGTAAATGCTCATCACAGTCCTTTTTGCATTCGTGGAAAAGTTGGATATTTTCTATGATCTTCCACGAATGTACAGAAATACGATGTTGCCGAGATTCGAAGGCACCTTCCCATGTTTGATTGGCACCACAGAGATCAGTAACCGTGCGCCAGAGCACGAAGAGTGTGAGAAGAGCTCGACTGTATCGTTCTCAAGTGTCATCACGATCTCGTCGAGGAATTTGTGGACCGTAAAGAATAGGTACATGAGGTTCACTGTATTTCATCATCAGATGTGTTGATGCCTGTGGATGTTGTTTTTGAAATGGAGAGCGTTCATTGGGTGGTCGCCCTTTTTGATTAGCTTTTTCTTCTACAGTTTCTGTAGTCTTAGATAAATATTTCTGATCTGTTGTATTCATTTTGTTCTTGTATAGTGTGCTAACAAAATTGTATAAGCATGGGTTATTGAGAATGGCCGAACGATATTGATAATCAATTCGTGTGTTAACAAGTACATATTTTTTGTTATCTTCAGCAGTTTGAATTTGAAATTGTTCTTCATTATTATTTTCATCGTCGATAGTTTCATCATCAAATATATCATCGTCGATTACATCTACATGTGAAAGACAATAAGTTAGTTTTAATTTAATATATCTTATGATCACTGTTGATATAATAAATACTTCTGAAACATGAGATCAAATATCTGTATACTCACTGTAAGTTGCAAGTTTCAACTTTTGTTGCGCACGTATTTCGTTTAATTGGGTTTGTAAAAATCGTTCAGTTTTAATTAGATAGAGACCTTGAAATTTGTGCGTTGTGTAATGATCATCCAAATGCATGAGATAAGAGCCAACTTGAACGCCAGATAGTTCTTGTTGAGAAGCAAATGTATTATAACAACATAAAACGAGTTTACGCGACTTCTCGATTGCACTTTCATTGCCTGGTTGATGGTATGAATTCTGGAACAACGTAATGCTTTTTTGTACAAGAGCAAATGTATCATGGAAAGAAAGACTCATTTTTGTCACATAATCGGTAATATAATAGATAAGAGTCTTTGCATCATTTCCATTCCAGATAAATTTAATATTCATGTTGGATCGGCAGGCTGCGATGAGATATTCATTAAAATTATTTATCAATGGGTCGGATCTTCGCATAGAAATGTGGCCTGTATCAGGATCAATTGTCGAAACTGGTACTAACGTGCGTGGCATACGCATTCGACAACTTTTCTTATCACCTTTATTAGCATTCCAGTATTTATAGCAAGTATTACTATGTTTATGAATATTGGTTGCTTTAACAAGTTGTACTACATCCGCACGAAATCGTGATGCAAAATTAGGTGACGACGGATTTGGAGTTGGTAAGCAAGCTGGAATCACTTTTGATTCATTATACGAAGCATTAATAACTAAAACATTAAATAATCCTTTACTTTTCTTCTATGATTACTATACTTACCAAATGTTGATTGATTACGTGTTGGTGTTTGTAAAAGTTTATTTGGCAATGCAGACACATGCAAAATCGATGAAACAAATTGTTCCTTCAACGGTGTTGATATAATGTTGTTGGGTTCATATATATTTTGTTGTAAACCTGTCAAATCAATTGTACTTAAAGCTGCATATATTTTATCTCGGGATAATCGTGGTGGCGTGTTCCATGATCTTGGCACTATAACATAAGCAAAAACAATATTTGAATATAAGCAAAAATTAAACTCTTTATACCATCTAAATTTTCGAAGACATGTTTGTTTTTGATTCATCTAAATCTTCTTTGATTATATCTTCTAGATATGCTTTCAATTTTTCACGAAAATCAGCATTTTGAATTTTGTCTTTCATACCAGCTGGTTTCATATCATGATCAAGCCAAATAAGAAGATGCAAATGAAGGGAACCTCGTCCTTGACTTTCAACGGTACCAAAGTAAGCTTTTATTGGGCCAAGTACACCACCAACGATCATAGTATCTAAGATATTACTGAGCAATAAATGAAAATATTTGGCAGTAGCAACAGGATGAGATGCTATAATTTCAGCTCTTTTGTAATTATCCATAAGTTGTTCCATTTGAATATTGTTCAAATCAAGCTTGACGCCAGCAAAATATAATGCCGCGGGACTGTGAATATCAGCTGGATTTAAAGTTAAAAAAATGCTTGGTAGTCCCTGATTGTAGATTAATGCATGAATACGTGTACGTAATGCCGTACGTGAATATGCTAAAACCATAACTCGACCACCGATGGTTTTAATATGATGTAGTAATTTATTTAATGCACAGCTGGATTCCGAACTGTATGTTTTTTTGGAAATGTTATCGAGCGCCATTTCAATATCTTTACTTTTCAAGGATTGAATTTCATCAGCAGATACTCGAAAGTAAGGTTTTGTTGCGATCAGCTGAACATGAAAATAAGCATCACGTCGTTGTAATAGATTGAAGACGACAAATATAAAACTGATTCGTTTCAAAACGTCGATCATTGTACGATAACAGATAACGTATGTGTTCTCGTAAATTTATTTTGACTGGACGCGATTGATCTTCAGGTGCTCCACGTCCATAACAGAATAAAGTTGGATACAGACCTACGAATAGTTTTGGATTAAAATATTCGTTAACAGGCTTCGAAGAATGAGGAATCAAATAAACACTTTCGGTGTCCATCTATTCTTTTGTTCCGTCATTTTTAATTTTGTGCAAAAGATAATCAGTAATTTCATCTGAAGACACTGATGAGCCATTGACATCGAGGACACCACTAAAAAAGAAAAGATTTGTGAAACAACTAATTTATTAGCTGCTCTTACCTGGTACTAATAGGAATACTATCTGTAGTAGTACGTTCTATTAGGTCGGATAATGGATCAGGAATATATCCAATTCTTTCAGATTGAATTTCTTCATCATCTATCTTCTGTTCCATCGTTGACATAATACATTCTGGTACATCGTCTTCAGGTAATTGAGCAATATCCTTCAGATTTATATCAACATTTTGATAAAGTACGTTGTGTTTCTTCAGCCAATGTAATGCTTCAATAATTTTCTTCTTGCGTACTCGTCAAGTGTAAGTGGTAAACTATTAACAATATTTGGTACATTTTGAAGAAAATTGATATAGTTGCCCAGGACGAGTATTCTGGGTCCCGGATCCCGTCGGATCCTGTCGGAAATCTGGCTTAATCCGATAAATTCCGACGGGAATCCGACAACTTCCGACAGGATCCGTGTCGGAAGTTGTCGGAATCCTTGGTAGCGGAATCCAGTCGGAAGTTGTCGGATGTCGGATCCGACGATTTCCGACAGTCGGATCCGGCAGTCGGAAGACCTTGGAAAGTACAGGATCCGACGGGATCCTACTAGATTTCTATAGATAAACCAGATATTACGTACAGCACCCATGCTGCACTCATTAGCGTTTTATTTTGCAATACTTAATATATATTGAGCGGATTAGTCTGATTGGATGGCTAAATTCCTGTGTTATCATACTGTTGCTATAATGCATCAGGTAAATATGATTTTTTTATCAGTTATAGTACTTGTATGGCACAATACGAGTACTATAACTGGTAAAAAAATCATAGTTACCTGATACATTATAGAAACAGCATGATAAAAATAAAATTCGGCTATCCGGTCAGATTAATCAGTGCCATCCCATTCAATTTAACGTTGTAAATAATCTAAAATAAAAAATAAAAATTATTTAAATACATTAATACCTACTTTTTGATGTATCCTTGGAAACAATCTAAAATGAAAAATAAAAATTATTTTAATAAATAAACACTTACTTTTTTTGATTTATCGTTGTAAATAATCTAAAATAAAAAATATAAATTATTTAAATAAATTAACACTTACTGTTTAATTTATTGGTTTATCGTTGTAAATAATCTAAAATAAAAAATATAAATTACTTTAATAAATAAATAAATACCTACTGTTTGATTTATCGTTGTAAATAATCTAAAATAAAAAATAAAATTTATTTAAATAAATAAATACCTATTGTTTTATTTATCGTTGTAAATAATCTAAAATAAAAAATAAAATTTATTTAAATAAATAAATACTTACTGTTTGATTTATCGATTTATCGTTGTAAACAATCTAAAGTAAAAAATAAAAATTATTTTAATAAATAAATACTTACTTTTTTTGAT
>CAJNOL010002587.1:0-20939 GCA_905250125.1 Rotaria sordida | reverse complement strand
AAAAAATAAAAATTATTTTAATAAATAAATACTTACTTTTTTTGATTGATCGTTGTAAATAATCTAAAATAAAAAATAAAATTTATTTAAATAAATTAATACTTACTGTTTGATTTATCATTGGAAACAATCTAAAAATAAAAAATTAGAATAGGCGAAATTAAATGCTTTCATATCATCGAATTTCATCGGATCCAACGATTTCCACCTATCGGATGTCATCGGATCCGACAATTTCTGACTATCGGATCTCATCGGATCCTGTCGCCGGAATCCAACAGAATCCGACAATATCCGACGTCGGAAATTAACGGATAACGAAGGTTTCCGACCGTCGGAATCCCATCGGATCCGACTGTCGGAAAATGTCGGATAATCACGGATCCGATAGGATCCGGCAGGGTGAGTTCGCCCTGGGTGCCTTTCAATGCTGTCTGGGCAATTGTAGTGGAATGGAAAGGCGAATGAAGTTTTTTTATACAACTGTTGTGACGATAGAGTAATATCAATTTTTCTTCTGGAATTGTCAATCCTTGTAATTCAGAAGGTACGTCACCTAACCACATATTGTTGACGGCTGAGAATTTAGGAATTTGTCCCTTCGACAGAGAAATATGACATTTTTGGCAAAGTGTGAACATGTTCACCTTGTTTTGTTGAAATAATCCATTGGTATATAAAACAACACCACTATCATAATGAAATGATGAAGAATCGAAAGTTGAAGGAACTAGAATAGTCAAAGATTCTATATAATGTCTCAAATTACAGTAATCATATGTTACTTTGAATATTATGAAGAATCGCTGCGCTGTTGCTGTCTAAATGTTGTGATAACGATGACGGGCCATTGGTAATTAAATTTTTGAGCTCATCAGAAACTTTAAGTAAATGGATATTAGGAGTTTTTGAGAGTGGCACTTTTTTTGACTGTTAAATTTGAGTGCGAACGTTGCAAATTGCACTAGTAGCTTCAGCCAGTACTGGCATGGGCATCTGTTGAAGAAACTGTTGCAAACTGGTCTCTTTTAATTCACGAGGAATCGATTCAGACCAAGAGGAATAATTTGATTCGTTCTTTTGCTGTATGGTGTTTTCATTTGTGCTGCTATTATTCCAAGATGCTTCTTCTTCCGTTCCACTAAATTGCATTTCGATATTTTGTCGATGAATGTCAATGTTGTCAAATGTGTGTTTTTCAAGTTTCTTTTTCGCTCTGTTTGTTTCGCTTCTTTTCCTTTGCTTCTCAAGTCGAATTTGACGTTGTTCTGCTGTTTCATTCGGTTGATTCCGTGTTTTTTACTATTCAAGGCGAAGCTGACGATGTTGTTCTGTTTCATTTGATCGACGAGGTTGATCTCGACGTTTTTGCTTTTTAAGCCGAATTTGACAATGTTCAGTTGTTTCGTACATTCGGCTAGACCGAGCTCGTTCTTTTAGTACATCAAGCCGCACTTGACATTGTTCTTCTATGCCACTTTGACTTTATTGTAGTACACTTGAACTGATTGATTGAGTGGAGTACATCCCCATATTATCGATACGTCGACAGCTGCTAGGAGAACATTCAAATTCAGGACTTTGTATTCGACTAGGAGTATTATTCTTAAACGTTTTCTTTTCAGGAGTCTAAATAAATTTCAAAATTTCTAGAGAAGCAGTTACACATAAACAACTTACGGCAAACTTTGGTGATTTATTTCCATATTCAGATGTCTAATGCACTGCTGATGATAGAAGAGGAACAAAATGATTGGGACTCCATACATTATTATTTGAAGCTCGTGCATCTATTTCGTTCAAGATGTGAGATCATAAAATTGTGATGTCACAGTTGGCAATGACAGGTGGAGATTGTGTAAAGAGGTTATTCATAATTGTCAGATCTTCTCGAAAATCAATTTCTGGATAGATACTTCGCATATTACATTTAAGTACGTTGCATAATGCACTAATTTCATACAAATCTGAAAATGTATTATTTTTGCACATAGCCTTGATAATAAATGCGACAGATCCAACGAATTGTGAACACATGCAATCATAATAAGTTTCATTTGTCATAAGTTCGATAATTGTTCGAACTAAAAATTATATTAAAATAGATTGTACAATCATGTAGACGAAAAATAAATCTATGTACCGCGCAATTCATCTGTCGTCACCGTTGGATTATTCATCAAAAGAAGAGTTGAATGGTATAAACAGTTTCTCTCAGCAGCACCTTCGACCGGAATAAAATGATGTACATCACTAGTCGTCTTCTCAAGATATTTTTTAGCAGTTGCATCCACAATGTGTTTGGTTTCATCGAAAACTTGATTTGGATGAAACTGAATTGGTGCCATAATTGATTCAATCTACAATATTTTCTTTATAATTTAATTAGAACCGTAGTAGACTTACCTGTCGAATTCGCTACACGACAGAAGCGATTCCATCATAATAAACAATACTTTCAGAACATTGTTCCAAAAGCTGAAGCAACCTTGCAAATTTTTGACTACGATTCATTTGATTGCATTGTAAGCAAGAATTACTCGAACACAATACCGAACAGAATATACACCGTGTGCTCATCTTTAGTTTAATGAAAACTTTTCGAATTATTATCTACAATATAGCACATATCAATAAAGAAAATCAACTTCTTTAGAAAATATAATTAAATATTGTTGATAAAGATAAAATCTGCTCTTTTACAAGATAATGCAACAAAAAAAATAATTTGATTTTAGCATTTGTATGATATTTGGGTCTGATTTAATCTGATAAATTTTGACTAAGATTATTCTTAGTTTTTCGGAAAAAATCTTAAAATTTGATTCTTCAATCTTGCAAAAACATTATTACCTTGTTTATTTATTTTTATATTTTTAGACTAAAGCTTTTCGTCTCTTTTTATTCACTGTTGAGAACCATTTGATCTACGTTTCTATCTTATTGAAAAAACTCATTTTCTTAAAGCTAAAAAACATAATTTATTTGTCTCAATGTCTTATTTTACCTAAACTATAGCTAAGAAAGTTATTCCAAATATAAATCGAAAAGAAAAAGATGAAATCAACAGTGAGATGTAGTGACTTCCAATCTTTTTCACTTAAAAATCTACAAATTTATTTTAAACATTTATACATGTGGTTATACTAATACTTTTCTGACACGATAATATGGATCCATAGAACCTCCAGGGCATCAATTTTCAAGAATCAACTTAGATTAACCCATCTCGTTATCGATCATAGTGCATCGAGAGTCAGATTTCCAAAACATCAAGAAAAAATACAAACCAGTGGGACCTGTAAACTCTAAGCTTTTCTTTATTAAAATGTCCAAATTCTTAGGTCAAACTCCATCAACATGTAGGAGACAGGTTAACAGATATTCATAATTACACACAACAATCAAAAACAGATTGCAAAAACGAATGTTTTTCTTTGCTTCTTGAATTTAATTCAAGATGATTTAATTGTTGCACATTACTATTATTATCATTTAATAATGGTGGTGGAACATTTTGACCAACTTGTTGTTTATTTTTATCATTATTAATAACTTGTCTTATTCATTTGATATTATAACATTTGATAAATTTGTATTCGCATCAAATACATTTAAAATTTTATTGTTTCCAAATCAAATATAATTGCTGCAAGATCATGGTGCATCTAAGATCGATTCATGCTAAAGCAAAAAAAAAATACAAACCTAAATGTACATAACTGCTAATTTTTCTTTCAACTAACTTACTCTATTTAACGATCATGTTAACATAATACATTGGAAGATGAGGATGTGCCATATACATGACATTACAAGCTACATTTTTCTGTCTCAATTCTCAGTTAATGTAGACTCATATTCATTTATGTTTGTAGAAGTCAATATATGATTATTATGATAGGTATATGCTAGTCAACAAACAGATTTGAAACGTGTGAAGTTTTTCTCTTCCAATTCTATATTAATCTGCGCGCATATAAAGGTAGAGCAAATTGGTTTTATTAGAAACAATGGTGAACAAAAACATGCTACATGGATTACACAATGTTCTGCTTACATGAATATTCACAAAAATAACAAAACACTTTAGCATTTAATGAGAAGAAACATATATGCATATCAATACAATATGTAAATTTTTCATCATTAAAACTATCAGACCAACGAATAGTCGAAGTCCAGAAAATATTTAATGTAAATATCTACATGATGTTCTGTTTATTTCTTATTTTCAAGTGCTATATAAGTTGATATATTCTTTTATGTAAGAAAATCCGCAATTTAAAGATGTGCATTCCACAAAACTTATCAATTTAGTCACATAATATTCAGCTGATCTGTTTTTCAATCTGAAATTAAAAAATAATCAGATAACGTTTGTTTTTTTTAATTCCCATGCAAGATCTTTTTTTAAAATTTAACGATTTAATGGAAAAATATTTTACATTCTTGATAAAAAAAAACGCCTTAGAATATTGATATTAATGAAATTCCGGGATAATTTCTCATTAAAATGAAATTAAAGCGAAATATATGTAATTCGTGATACTTCGTTACCATAAATATTTTTACGCATCTTCATGATAAGAAAGGTGACATCTTTTTTTGTTAAATCGTTAAGGAAATTTTACATAGGAGATAGCGAGTAAAATAATCTTTTTTTTTTAAAGAAATAGTTTTTTTTAAGTTCAATATTTCGATCGATAGAAACTCGATTACAAGATATTGGCTTTATGGCTTTCGAATCCAAAGTTTAATGATTTGACCTTTTCATTAAAAAAAGCGATAATTTAAATATATTAGTTTTGATGAATCTGTTAGATGAGTTATATAATTTTCCTTCTAATATTTTAAAATGTGAAATCATATGTCATATTTATATCGACACTTTTTCAAATTATCAAATAAAATTGGTCGTTTTTCCAGGAAAAACAGTTTTATAGCTTATAATCGTGTCCGTTTTGTGTCTCTTGTAAAATAATAATGTAATATTTAGTTAACTGTTATTACATACGAAAAAATGACTATAGTGTGGACATTTTTTCTTTATCAAGTTTCCAAAAACGAAAATGTAATATTTTTATTGTTTATTTTTTCAAGTACAAAAATAATATTTTTTTTCACGAGAAAGCGACTTTTTTATGAAAATATTCCTTTTTCAAACCTATAGTATAAATTGTATTATATTTAATTAATTTTTTTTGGACATAAAGTAACAAGGTGCGCCGAATCATTATCTACAACAAGGAAGACCATCATGTTATTACTGATAACAGGATGACGAATATTTCAATGGATCAAGTGAGTATCATCATCATACCTAATAATAATAGGTTTTCTATTTTATTTTCATCACCTTGAATATTCAACCATAATCCTTCCTTAAAAATAAAAAAGGAGAAACATGGTTTGTGCAAGATAAATAGGGTGTGAGTGTGGGTGTGGGTGTGGTTTTGGACTTCACTTTAAGTCACACACCCACACCCAGCCACCCTCGGATATAAATGTTTGAATAAGATTATGCTGCATTTTGTCATTATTCGTACCATCAGGAAATTGAAAAATTATCCTACAACTGATTTCGAATCGTTTTTGATCGAAAAATTTATCAGTGCATTTACGGCACATGTTAAAAGTGATTTCAAAGAAATATAATTTAGACATAAAAATATCTAATGTTCGACATTGGGAGAATCCTTATAACTTCGTCGCAACAAGAGGTATAGAGCCTGGGATGGTCTCAAATTAAAGTCAATATCAAAGTGCATTTTTCCTCCGACAGAATTTTTAAACTCGCTATCGTTCATTTTTTAGGATTATTTTAAGAAACATGTCTTGAAATCAGTTTTAAAAGCGACGATCCAACGGCCCTGAATCCTAGTTTTTTTAAGCCAGAAACAACTATAAAAAAAACTGGCCGATGAAAAGTTTACTCTCATTCCGACCTTCAAAACAAAATAAAATATTGATTATAGTTTGAACCGGGTGGAAGTTATTCCAATTTTCCTGCATGGAAACCATGTTTTGAGAAAAACGCTAAAGAAGTTTTAGAAATGAATTTTTTTCAAATCTTTTTCGTTTACATCCAGAAAACATTAAAACAAGGTTTTTAAAATAGCCAGTATTCCGGAAACCATATAAAAATATGATCCTTATCTTGAGTGTTAGAACACCTAATAATTAATGTGATAATGTTTTATCAATGTTTATACAAATGGAAAGTTAGGCTTTTACAAAACTGAAAACTCTATAAAACCTCAAAGGATTCTCTGAAAACATATGACAAGAGGGACCAAGACTTTTCCAATAAATCTGTCAAAATCTAGGCGTTTTGCGGAAAACTATATATATATTCTGAAAGAAGAGTCTTCGAGACATCATACTATGATAAAAACTCAACTTCACATTTTTTTCGAAAAATTGGATTATTTAAGGAAGCCTGATTAAATAAAAGTAGACAATACTGGCACTTCGAGAAAGACACGAATAACTCTTTCAAAAGTTTAATAAAAAAAGAAACAAAAGTGCATGATGTGACCGATGCATATATAAATATATCAGGACTCGTTTGGAAAACTATGAAATATTTTCTATGAGAGAAAAATCAAAAAAATTCCCTAACTGCTAATAACTTTACTAAATTTTCTCCGACCGACTGGTTGTGCACGCGAGTAGATTCTGCACATTTGCTAGCGTGGCCGCCTTCGGCGGCGAAATCTCTCAGAGCTATCGCAACACTTTTCCCGTTCGAACAACATGAAAAAAAAGTTTTTCATAAGTCTGAAAAATGTTTTCGCTTCACGAAAAATAACCATTGTGTAACCGTAGTGAACGTAGAAAAACTTCTTACTGTAGTCAATTTTTCCTTTGAAACAGCTTGATATAGAACAATTTTCGCTAGTGGTCGCCTTCGATGATGACAGTATTGAGAAACTTTCTTATATAGAACTCGAGTTCTCTGCTTGAGAATTTGCCAGAAAATGTGGAACTTTTTAAGAAGGTTGCAAAAAGTTGTCGCTTCGCGAAAAATTTTTACAAGTTATGTCAGCAGAGAAAGATTAACATCAAATCTGACGCGAAGAAAAATTTTGCGTCCCTCAATCTTGACTTTCTCGGAACCCATCACCCTCTCCCCACCCCCCCCCCCCCCCCCCCCCCCCCCCAATCTTGGCACCCTCGCGCAGAGCCTGAAAATAATATTATCTTCGTTTTAAATCAACACTCATTCACACTCAACAACTAAATCACCAATGAGAGTGGAAAACACGTCTGTCTAAAGGAAACAAAGTGTATATGAAACAGCCGAGATTTATGTCCACGTTCAATGAAATCATTAAGGTCATATTTTATTTATGTGTACATCCTTTTCTATTTTTTATGTCTCATACTACGAAGAAAAAAGATGAATGTGTTTTGCATTCAGTTTCTGTAGATTTTAATGCAAATCGAACAAAAATAGGCAGGATTTCTGTCTCTTTTTCTTGAAAGAGCAATATTAGCACATAATGCTTGAACGTGTTTTGTATCATATCTATTTCAATTATTGATTAAACGATGATGTCAAAGATCTTGTTTGAATTTCTATTTCCAGAAAATTCCTAAACAAATCAATAGCGTAAAGTCAACCTGATTTGTTTTATTTGTCTCAAACGTGTGAATCTGATGAGGTTCGCAAAGAAAATTTTAGCCAAACATAATATCGGTTCCAGTTTTGCATGACTCTTAACTGATAATTTTCACGAGACATTTAATGAAAAATATTATTTTCCTCTGACTATGACAGTACTTAGAAAATATTTTTTAAAGTGTTGTATAAATAGACATGAGTTAGAAAATAAATAATAATGTATAAGAAATGTTACTCTTTCGTATGATTAATGACTAGAAAAAGATGTGATTCTTTGACAATCATCATGTACATAAAATAGAACTGCTTGATTTAAAAATTTATTTCTTGACAAATATTTTCCATTTTAAATTATCAAAACTTCGAAAGACGAAGTTCTTGAGGATGTGGATGAGGTCACATCCTCACCCTGCAATATGGATATCTCTCTATTCTGAACTGCGAGCACTTTTTTTCCGGTTTCATCTGCAGTGGCAAACCTTTTCAAAAGGTGGATGAATGTGTGTGAGACAGGAGATTATATGCGTACCAACTTCCTTCTTCGTTAAAAAAAAACAACTTTCAATTAGTATATAGGAGAAAATTTCTACAGTTGTTACAAAACAAGATTAAATTATAAAAATTTCTAGAAGACAGTTGTAGGTTGCAAAAATGTCGTGCGTTACAGTCCTTTATTCATCAAAACAATTGCCTTAATTTCGATCTGTTCAAAGCACTGACTCTAAAAACATGAAACAGTCATTATTTTACTACGAGTATTTTACAAAACTTAGATCTACACTAAAAGAACTGAATCAAGTTTTTATTCCAAAAATTATTCTTTAACCTGTTCTCATCATTTATTATTCTTAATTAGATCTTTACGTTCAACAAGATTTAACAAAAATAAAAACCAAAGAGCTTATATATATTTATGCTGTATTAAGAATGAAGACTAAAAATAAAAAAGTATAACAAATATAAAACTTTGAGAATACTCAATTAATATTTGCCTGAGAAACTTCACTAAATTTCAAATAGGTTTTGCTATGAAAAAGACAATTTCGAAAATAAGATAAATAATTAGAAAATTATTTCAATTATTAATTTCTCATTTAGATATTATCTTTTATAATATTCATAAAAGTGTAATTTCTGTTTATTATCCTCAATACTTATGAACAAAATTCAATCAGTCTGTGTATGTATTACATATCATCTTTGTTTTCTTCTTCAACATGACTTCGTCAGTAAATAATATAAATAAGAATCGGCGTGACTAGCAATCAAAATAATATTACAGATAAAACGAAGAATAAATGTTCATTTATAAATAAATTAGTCTATTATTCATTGGCCTAAAATTTTTTTCAGCGAGATTGTGCATTCATTTTATTATATGACACCGACTGGCATAAATAAACAATGAACGTACATATATATATTCATCATAAGAAAAGTATTAGTCGCAGTCAATATGAATCAATGTAACATTAATCTTCTTGATCTACCTACTGAAATATTACTTACTATTTTAAAAAAACTTGATAATATGGATGTTCTTTATTCATTGTTTGATGTTAATAATCAACGACTTGACAACATAATACAAGAAAATACTTTCACTAATACTCTCAATTTTGTATTAACAACATTAACTGATGATTTCTTATCGATATCTGATCCAATACTTGATCGATTTTGCACGAATATATTACCAAGAATTCATTATAATGTTAAATCTCTTACTCTTAACTCATTATCTATGGAACGTATTCTTCTTGTTGCTGACTATTCTAATTTATGTGAAATTAAAATCTTCAATTTTAATAGTAAAATTGCTTCACGTTATTTTACAGGTATATAACTTCTATACTGAACTGAATAAAAATTTTCGATAAAAAATTGTTGTATAGATAGACTAGATAATATCTATTTTTTATTTAGTTCAATCACCATGTCGACGTCTTTTTCAACGACAAATTATAGATCTTATTCTTGTATTTGAAAATTATTTTAATGAAATATCATGTAAACATTATACAACAGATGTATATGGATATATTTTAAAATTCTTCGAAAATCTAAAACATTTATCTATTATTGGATCATTTCCTAAGTATTTTCCATCTTTAGTACTTCGTAATTTACCTATAACTACTTGCTACTCTTCAACTCTTTCCAAATTATGTATTAATGTAATTTATTATGATGATTTACTTGCTTTACTTGATGGTCGTCTCAAACAATTACATACATTGCATGTTGTTATTATTAATCAGGGAATATAATTCAACGAATGTTTATAATATGGTAAGTTTAGACTTTATTTGATTAATCTTTTCAATTTAACAAAAAAAAATACTTTTGATCACAATCATAAATTGTTTTCATATTATTATTTCAAGATTTTTCTTGTTAATTAATTACTTTTTATTTGAATCAATTATAATTAAATAGTTGTAAAACAAATATTTGTCTAGTTGAAAGAAATAAATCAAATAATTGAGTTTCATTGAAATAAACAACATCGATATGTTTGAAGAATAAGATTGAAAATATTTATCTTGATTTAGTTAAAAGATATATCTAGTTTTGACAAATCAACAAAAGATCAAATTTATTTTTCTTGTTTTTAGTCATTTTCATTATTTTACAATAGAGAAAAACACAAGTAGAACGAATATTAAAAAGATAAAAAGGAGTACAGACAATAAACAAACTAAAAGGCATGTGAGTAATAAGTGACAAGTGATAAAGATTATTAAATATAGGAAAAGTTTGATCGAAGTAACTTTCATTTGTTATAATTTTGATTAGTTGTTCGATGAAGATTTTGATGATTTATATAATGGAAATAGTCACGTTGATCAGATGATATAACTTGTTTTCTATATAAATAATATTTTCCTCATATATATAATTCTAATGAATAATGTTGACCTAAAATTTTCGAGTTACTTTCGTATTTCTTATTTTTCATCTGTTGAATATTTCGAAATACAATATAATTATTTTAGTCATCATTGTAAAAGATATATTGGAGAAATATTTAAAACGAATAAAATACTAATAGAGCTACTTTTCAATCAATTATTTTGTGGGAACTTTTTCTGATTTAAATCAATAATAATACATTTATGAATATTGATTTATATTTTCTAGAATAATTTATCTGATTTGAAATATTTTTATTTACAATATGATTGTTTAACTGATACATATAATAATCAAATTTTATCTCTTTTACGTCGTATGTCAAATATAGAAGTATTAAATTTACATCTTACTATGGATAATCAAACTACATTTATTGATGGTAAACCCATTTATAATGAAATTATTGTTCATATGTCACGACTTCATACATTTAACTTTTGTTTTTGTACTTTCATTCCATTGGATCATTTAGTCGATCATTTATTTAAAGATGATATTCTACAAACTTTTCCTAGCATTATATATCAACAAGTGGACTGTATGATTGAGTATCAAGATGTTGATGTCAAATATCATGTATTTACATTGCCATTCATGTTTGATTATCTTGCTTATATTGATAATACATTTTCAAATATTATTTTCAATCATGTTATAAGATTGGTGATAGAGCATGAAATTTCATTGGAACATGAATTTTTCATGCGAATTGTGCGGTCTTTTCCTTTACTTAAAATATTACATGTTATTAATCTTATGCCACAGTCACCAATATCAAACGAATTAGACTCTAATGATAATGAATTGTATTCAACAATTATTAAATTTCCTTATCTTACTACACTTAATCTTCAATATGCTCATCGTGATTATATTGAACAATTTCTTAATGATAAAAAAACACATCTACCTCATCTAACCAAATTAACAGTTGGTTACTATGAATTAAAAACTGCCACGAGAAATTTTACAAACGATAGAACACGACTCAATTGTATGAAAGTAAAACAATTAAATATGAGTCCAAAAATGAGTATACATTCAGAAGATTTCTATGCTTATTTTCCTTCATTGTAATATTACTTTTTTTTTTGATTAACTTAATAAAGTGCATAATGAAAATATATTAATAGTATTTTTGCAATCAAAATATTATTGAAAGACATTTATTAATTACATAAGCTGATTAACTCGAGAGTTTTTTTTTCTGAAAAAAATATTCACAATGAGATTTCGAGCTGTGGTTGACTCAGACTCGCACATTTTCAAAACTCAGTCAGAGATACTACTAATATTTTCTATTCCCAGAGGCATGAAATAAAGCTGGAAGTGTTTCGATTAGAACAGAGGGTACCGGTTTAACTACACATGTTCACGAATGAAAATCTAAAAAATCACGTCTTAGAATGCATGATGCCGTACATCAAATCAAAATCAAATGTGCTCTATAAGAAGATTCAGTGAGATAGAGCTTATTTCGGTGCACACTTTTGAAATGAAGAAATTGAACTAATTAGAACTTCAGATTCTCATGAACCATTTACTCAGTGATTCCAACTTCAGCTTCTCAAAACATATCGATCTACTGATATTTTAACTTTCAGATGCTTGGCTTTAGGGAAAGTGCTGGGCGCCCTAGACAACGGTCGTGTTTTGTATAGACTTTGTATTTGCGACAGACATCGTCTCCGACGAATTTCGAATGATAGATCCATTTATATTGCAATATAAAAAGACTCTTAGACAACTTCTGGTGTAAGTCCTTCAACTAAAGAACTTAGTTCTAAGAATAGTAGAAAACTTGGTTGGTTCTAATGGAAATTTTCTTTTTACAGTATTGATTTTGAGCTGACCGCGGAATTTACATAATTTATAAGACTTCATATTCGTGTTCGTGAAATAACTTGAACGCTTGGACGAGAACTGGCCAGTATGTTGTTTTTAGAAACTTTCGTGCGTTTGAGTAGACGCTGTAGCCTTCTTTCTTTCTTTCTTCAGGCAGTTATTTAGCTAAGCATGCAGGCTCACAAGTATAGACTGCAGATTTCAATCAATTTTCAGCATGGAAACAGCAAAATACTTATCTGACTGATGTCAAATCGAAAAAGTTTAAGGATTGCACTACCATGAGAAGAAATCAACTGTACAATCATTATTTCAAATCAAATGATAATCTGATCTCATCCTAAGTAAAATTGAAAATGAAATAAATGAGATTAATGGCCGTAAAATCAGTCTACAATGATCTGCGACGAACTGGATCTCGTTGTAGTGACACATTGGAATATTAGGCTCATCCGAAATACTAAAATTTCTCGCATTTTTCTGTGAGGATGATGCCAAAGATTTATTGAAATTTGTCGAGTTTGTTCGAATTTTTCTCTCCCAACATGTATCACAACGAGCACATCCGTGTGAAAGTGATTTTTTCATAAACTTCGGTGTTTTTTGCTAATTTACACTGGGATTTCAACAAAATGGTGAAAAACTAGTTGATATTTTTTCTAATTCACTTCGGTTTTAGTGCAAAAGACATAAAGAATAAATGAATTTTTCGGAAGAGCCAAAATAATTCTAGGATGGGTTGAGCCCACCAGAACCCATCTGGTTTTACGGCATTAATATGTTTGATATTTGATTGAGATAATCCACGTATTAATGAACGTAATTTATTAACACAAATCCAATCAATATGTTCTAAATTAGAACTTAATAAATTGAGATTCGTTTTCATATAACATTCATTTGATTGACTATCGGTATACAATTTTAGAACATTTAATATATCATCCAAGGGGGAAAAAGCGGATCCCGGGATCCAATGGGATCCAACGGGATCCAGTGGGATCCAGTGGGAACCACGGGATCCAGTGGGATCCAGTGGGATCCAGTGGGAACCACGGGATCCAGTGGGATCCAGTGGGATCCAGTGGGAACCACGGGATCCAGTGGGATCCAGTGGGATCCAGCGGGATCCAGTGGGATCCAGCGGGATCCAGTGGGATCCACTTGAATCTATTTGGATTCAGTGTGATCCATTAGCTTCCATCAGGAGCAGGCATGCAGTGAGACGAAGACTGTCTGCCTGAGCTGTTTCCATCTGTTTTTTTGGGTCGACTGAAATACTCATGTTTCACTACCTTTCGACATCAAGCAAGATCGAACGTAAAATAGAATAAGACCTAACGGTTATTGAACATCGGGTCATCGAATCGATTTGATCGTTTTATGCTCAATAACTTTCAAGCTATTTCTATATATTTTAGATGTTATCTCACCTGATATTCGAAGAAAGTGAGAGATGAGATTTTTTTCCTGAAAACGAGAAAAAGAAGCCAAGTCTGGGCATGTATACATAATCAGATCAACTGGGTAACTGTGGGTTTCAATAGGATTAACTGGCATTAGAAATAAGCGGCCCCAATCGCCGTCTCCGATGTATGTGAAGAATATAATGGTTTGAAATCGATTATGAACAAGCCAAAGTTCCATACAGTTTGATGGAAAATACATTTCTGCATCGACTGGAATCAAAGTCAGCTTGCCTGTAATTAATTTTGAGCCATAATATTCTTCATATCCATTGGCATTCATTGGGATCCATTTAGGATCCTGGGATCCAGCAGAATCCATTAGGATCTATGGAATCCTGGTATCTGGGATCCGCTTTTCCCCACTTGCATAAATACTATCTAATTGGTCTGAACCAAAACCTTAGTCCATTTTAACTTCTCTCAACATCAACTCTGATTGAATAATGGGAGATGTGTTGATGAACTACTCCATCCTTCCCATTTTCTTTTATTAGACTAAAATTTCACTTTTATATGTTATATGTAATTCCAATTACCTACCACGTTTTAGCCTTTTTCTTGACAGTAACAAACTTTTGAACAACTTTCTACAAGATGATAATAATTCCGAGAATCTGTCTCGTGCAGCAGACATTAACAGGAAAAAATGACAAGAGTAACTAGTGGAAAATAATATCGCTTAACTACCTCACCCTTAATCGATGCATGTGCGAGTTGAGCGAGTGAAATTGAAAGTTAATATAATCTCAGAAACATTTAAAAACATCCATTGGGATCTACCGGGATCCACTGGGATCCACTGGGATCCACTGGGATCCACTGGGATCCATTGGGACCCACTGGGATCCATTGGGATCCATTGGGATCCATTGGGATCCATTGGGATCCACGGGATCCAGCGGGATCCAGTGGGATCCACGGGATCCACGGGATCCAGTGGGATCCGTCGGGATCCGGGATCCGGGATCCGCTTTTTCCCCCTTGATATCATCTGTTAGTTGATATTCATTGATGGTAGATGAATAAAGTTGTTTAAAATATGAACTATACGGATTTTTTTAAAATAATTTACAATTAAGTATATTGTTCGTGTAATTATAATAAAAATAATGTGTTTGAAGATCTATTGTTAAGGAAGCAAGATCTCTTGATAGATAAATATTAGTTTGAGCATTGAAAACACATTCCATTTTGTGTGTCATATATCGGCAAAAGCAGAAAAATAAAGAGAATAAAAATGCAAAATGTAATTGCATCAAAGTTTTGAAAGAAAAGAAAAAAGACAAGATGATTATGACTCATAATTCATCATCCAACAAAGTTAATAGATGAATAATTTCTTTAAATTAAGTCATTATAACAATATCCATGCTCCAAAAACTGGCAATTCGAAGAAATTCAAGCAGCAGACTATTCAGCAAGGAGAAAACAGTAGACTTCACCAAACTTCAAGAGATTTTAGAAGATTTATTGGATCTCAATAGACTTCAAGACTAAAGTCTCTACTGTTTTTCCTTGTTCTATAGTATTGAATTCAATGTAAATAAAGAAAATTCAAGAAGAAAGCAAGGCGATGAAGGTAAAGACGAAAAGTATTTGATCATATCTCAAGGCATGCGGATTTGAAGGATAACCATCTAACTATATAGATGACCGTCTTCTTCATTTACTTGATTTTCTTGAATTTTATGCTGATTGACCAGTGCATATACTACTAGAAAATAGTTAAAGTCTATAGTTGAAATATATCGTCATTATAAAAACATATTTCTTGCTAAAACATAATTATACACTCTGAAAGTTCTTGAAGTATTCTATGAACCTGTATATTTATGGCTTAATCTGCGACTATTTACTGAAAAACAAATCCAGCACAATAAATGCATTCTAGCGTGGACAGGATGAGACTCAATATAAATATTACATCAACATCACTATGCACCGAACCCGAACTCAAGTTCGGACAATATCCAACGAACTGAGATGGTTCCGAGTATTTGGCTGGTTATTCCAGCGTTTCATGAAGCATACAGACGATCATGACGATACTCTAAGGGTTAGTCACGTGGGTGTGGACGCTGTTCATATTGTTTCTTATAAATCTACACCCACCCACACCACACTCACACCCACACCCACACCCTACACCCTTTTTTTATTGTTTTGTCGGTTTCAATAGAAAAAAGATTCAGCCATGTTGGTAAGCGTAATAGAAATATAGTTCGGATGAATCTTAAAATAATTCTTTTCTAGTATTAATAGGTTTAAAAGATCTTGTTCTCAGCTCTATCATATCATT
Organism: Rotaria sordida; assembly: GCA_905250125.1. Lineage (NCBI taxonomy): Eukaryota > Metazoa > Rotifera > Eurotatoria > Philodinida > Philodinidae > Rotaria > Rotaria sordida. The sequence goes on along the minus strand of CAJNOL010002587.1, from coordinate 4,777 downwards.
ATTAATTATCTTTTCAGTCAGATTTCATAACAACTATTTGTAGTTTTATACAATACAAATTAGTAAAGACTGGAAAGAAGTTGTCGATTTTTGTCAACAATTTTACAAGTAGACAACATTCATTTGTCTTACTAGTTTAATAGAAAAATCTTCCATAATAAAAAAAATCGATGTTTATTTTCAACGAAGGAAACACCAAGTTCACCTCCTCACGGTGTTTTCTGTTTTATCTCAACGGACTTCTGCAAATCTCTCATAATGTACACAACGAAAAGTCTTTGTACCTCGTCCAGAAGTGGACTGCTGGTGCACGTTCCTGGAGTCAGACCTCAGAACGGAGCTCAAATGCGAGCACCTAGTCATCGATCGAACCCTGCCACAAGTAGATCGACCGGGATTAACCTGCACAAGATAGGTGTGGGTGTTGATCTTATTTTCATCATACCCACACCCAGAAGAGTCTTCTGATGGATCCTCTCTTAATTCTAAGTCGCGTAAGTTCAAATATATCGAAGAATGACTTCGATAACTCTTTTGTTGCGAAAAGTATTTTCCTCGTCGAGATCTGAGTGAAAGTAGATAGGGTCAGAGTGAACCTATCCAAATGATATTTGATTTTTTTTATCAAAAGCTTTTATAATAGGATGGCTTGGTGTGAGGTCTCATGGATGGAAACTTTGAAGGTTTATCGATTGATACTATCTTTGAGTCAAACGGCGCTTGAAGTGGGTTCGAGCGTGTTTTACTGATATCCAAAAGGATGTACAGATATCAGGTATATTTAAAAAAAAGGCTAAAAAGTCGTATAGAAAAGATGTAAACCTAAACAAACTAAGAAAGTTTGGACATTTTTTTAATCATTTCCAATTGAAACGATAAACCGGATGGACTCCTTGTGTTGTTCACTATGACTCATAGAGTAAGCATAGTCTTGATTAAAAAAAGCGATTTTGTATCAGGAGAGATTCTCTGGTAAGTGTTTCAGAGTACGAAATTTGTCAAAAGCAGTGACCTCTGTCACAATCGACAGAAGAGATCACGTCGTGGCTCACATATGATGCCTGCTAAATAATAATATTCATTACTTGCAAATAATTGATACCATATGGTTATATAATATATTTGTGCTCATTTGTATTGTTACCCATTCTGTTGTTGGTTCTCTTTCATGTTGTATTATCAAAGATTTAAAGTGTTCACCGTAATAACGAATAAAACTGTTTAAATCATTATCACTAGGCATTTTCAAACGAAATACTGTAACATTAGTGTCTAGTTTGCGTCGAAATGTTGCACCTGTTTGATCGATGTTTAATCCACTTAAATTTATAAGAGTTTGTTCGACAGCTATGCCTATAACAACTTCGTTCATATCAACTTGCAGCACTCGTTGAAATTTGTCCATTAGTTCATTGTGGCTTCTGGTTATATTTTCGACCTGATATTGTAGTCTCGTCAGTGAACGTCTCAATTGAGGAAATGTTGGTCGTTCATGTGCATTGAAAGTCATCGTAGTCAAAATTACGGACCATGTTTCATCGCTGCACATTATCGGTTTTGACAATTTTTCACCCGTAATCACGCGTTGACAAATTTCTTGGTCCATCTGAATGTGAGACCATGGTATATTCGCTTTTGAAAAGGCTTCCCACATAGTTACACCCATCGAATAAATGTCTGATTTTTCAGAACATTCCTGATGTTGAATTAATTCCGGTGATGCATAACGTATTGGAATGCAATCATTTACCATTGATTGATTATTAACTGATAAGTATATAGAACTATGTCGAGTAAGACCAAAATCAGTCAATTTAACAAGATTATCTTCAGGTTTATATTTGTTGAAACGAAACACTAGTATATTTCTACATGCTAGATCTCCATGAGTTACACGATTATATGCAAGATAAGCCATTGCATCTGTTATTTGTGAAAACATCTCAATTAAAATCATTTCGTCTGGAACTCTTGGTTGATCATCAAGTAGATCATGAAGACTTCCTTCTGGAGCATATTCTTGAAGTAACATAACCGAATCTTGAGGCGTTGGTTCGATCATCCCATATGTTCGTATAATGTGTGGATGACGGCTCAACTGTACGCAAAATGATGCTTCTCTTTTTGCTCGTACACCATTCATTTTCAATAATATTGTTGGTGGAGCATTTCGACGTGTTATCCAATGAGCACGAAATATAGATTTAGTGTTTACCTGAAATATTGCACGACCTTCTTTTCGTACGTCAACGTCTAATTTAAAACGATAATCAGCGGAACGTAATGAATTTTCGAATTCTTCGATTAAACTTTTAATAATACGATTGGGACGTAAACTGTCAACAGATAAATTTTGTCGTGTCATTGGACTTGTATGATTTTCTTGAATCCACGCAATAATCGCAGATTCTTCATATGTGTAGCCATCATCAGCAAGTACTGGAACTGAGAACAATTCTTTTGTTATAGGACAAACTAGAGAATCAGCCATTTGATGCTCTGTACAATCCGTCATATTGTTTCTATTGATAGACTGAAATCGAAAGTAAGTTGGTTAACAATAAATGCAAGCTTCCATTTTTCGTGTATTGCATTTTTTTTTCATTCTTTGCATGTCGATGACGAACGAGTGAAAGAAAAAAAAAGGAATGAAAATGCCTTCTGTAAGCCTTTTTCTTTCATATTCTTATCGTTTAAAATAAATATCATTTAAACTTTCATGTCACTACCTATGATGATAATAGCCTAGTTTCCACCTGGAACTCCTGCGGACTTCGCGCTGACAAACAAAGAACAGTAGATGAAATTACGATTGAGGTGTATAAGAACCATAATAACCTCACAAAGGATACTAACACAAGAAGGACCAGCATGAGAACAGCTTATTTAAGCTATGTTTATTAGTCTTTCTTTCTTTACCTTCCCTTCTCTTTTTCATTCCTGGTAAGAAAAAAGAATGATCAACAACTCGTTTTCATGACTCAATGTAAACCATTTATTAGTTTGATATTTGCTTCGTGACATAAAACTTGAAAGAGTGAATTGTGCCGTACTCGTGGCATTATTTTCTGTTGTTGTTTCTTTCTACAAATGAGTCGACACATTTCTGTTTGAAGAGATATTTTTTGAATAAATGCAATTCTAATTATTTGTCGATTTCAATCTTCAGTGTACCATCAGAAAGAGTACCAGTAGGATATGAGTATGGGTATTCGAGTGAAGAGAAGATCCACACCAATACAAAGATGCTACGTATATGAGATTGTAGTTCATTAAAAAGGGTGTGGGTGTGTGGGTGTGGGTGTGGTGTGGGTGTGGGTGTGTGGGTGTGGGTGTGGGTGTGGGTGGGTGTGGATGTTGGCGAAAGAATAGTCATACCCACACCCACACCACACACCCACACCCACACCCACACCCACACCCACACCCACACCCACACCCACACCCATACCCTTGGCATATTCGTACTCGTTCAGCTTTTTGAGAGTTAGTCAGACGTTTGGCAACATAATGTGCAGTGATTTTTTTCAACTGCAGATGATCAAAAACAATTCGTTGACTAGTGCCATCGCTTAGACCACTTTGTGCTTCAAGTTCGTCAATTGTAACATAAGGATTATCATCAATAAGATCGCGAACTTGTTCAATATTTTCAGATGTTGTCTCCGTGATAGGTCTGCCAGATCTGTCTTCATCTTCAACTTTTTCTCGACCTTCACGAAACCATTTTGATCATCTTTCAACAGTTCTGAAAGGGGGACCTTCATCATCAAAGACAGTATATAATTCATTATGAATAACTATTGGTTCAATATGAAGTGCAGTACGCACTTTAATTTAGAAACGAAACTGTTCTTTTTCCATTTGAAGATAAGTGAACAGTTTTGAGCGTATTATGATCTACGTTGGAAACACTGTGCTATATTGTTTTGGATGTGTTATTTCTGTTCTCCTCTTTTTTTTTCTTTTTTTTTTCTCCTCCCTTTTCTTTCTTTTCTTTACCTTTTCAACTTCTCCGGTATCTAGCCGCGTTTGTACATATAAAACACACGTGTTTTGTTTTTTTTTTTCTGTATGTGTAGTTAGTCCTTGTTTATTCTTAAAGTGAAAAGTTATAAAAGTTACAGTAAACTTTAGTACATCAAAATTTTTTCTAATATAATATCACTTGAAGATTTATCAAATACAGTAGAATTATAGAGCTGAACTTAGGCTATCAGAATATATAGAAAAAAAATTTCTCAAGCCTTCTGTAAAATATTATGGGGTCGGCACCACTACTTTTGGTATGCCCTAAATATAACGAAAGATAGAATAATAACAAGTTATTATCTGTCTAGGTTCAACAGAATATACTCAGATAGAAGAAAACTGAAAACAAAAATCATCCACAGACTGTTTATGTACATATTGTACGACGTTACCAATAGAAATCAACCAACGTAAAAGTAGTGCAGCTGGTTTTATTCCTTTCTCCGCATAAGTAATTGCTCAACAATAAAAACTTTATGAAGTGAGAGAAAAAGAAACTTTATACTCACATTCTACATCACGAACATACATTTCAACAATTTTCATTTATGTCCGACACAATTCCATCATCTCTCCTTACATTACCCGTAGAGCTTGTCTACCGAATTCTTGATCAACTGGATGATTTCAGTCTGTTATGTTCAATAACAAATGTTTGCATACGAATCAACACCATAGTGGACACCTATCATCGATATCTGGTGAATTTCTTCTTTCTCTCAATACATCTGATAATAATAAAAAG
>CAJNOL010002586.1:0-35768 GCA_905250125.1 Rotaria sordida | reverse complement strand
GCAGATATTTATGAAGCAATTGATAAGCAAAGAGCAAAGAGAGAGTGATGAATCTTGCACTCCTTTACCATGTGAAGAAGGAAAGAAAAATTAAAGTTTTTTTTTTCTTCATTAAAAGGGCAACACTCGATCGAATGCGAATCAATTTCATCATTTTTTTCTACTGAGAATCATGTCCGAACAACTGCATCAACAATTGAAATCTTTATTAGTTGAATGTATTCAACATCCAGACCAACTTGACATGTATATGGGCAAAATTATCGAATTCTTCAAAGTTAATGGTGAACAACTTTTTGAAACGAATACATCATCTTCCCGACGAAATAGCAGTATTTTCGATGGGGATATTTCTTCAATACTTTCATCAACCAATCAACGTCGTCTCTCGAATACTTACAATGAAGCAGATATGGCGAATAATATCAACAGTGTGCTCTATGACAATGATGGTATTGATTGATGATCTTTTATTATACATCACTTGTCTATTCAAATTTTTCTAATAACATTTATTTCTTTCATTTCTAAATGTAACAGAATGCCTGTTTTTTTTTCTTATAGTAACATCCAAATCCTCTAGTTTTTCATAGTTTTTAATCATGCGTGTTTTTTTAAAAATTTGTTGTTTATTCATTTTTATAGCGATCAGTAATTTGACAACCATTGAATGATTGATTACTTGTAATTCCGGTGTATTATCTTGTTCGCATATATATTGTTATTAATGCATGAAATAAAAAATTATTGCTAATAATTATCATTTCAAATGTCTACTCTGTGATAAGCTTATCATATTGAAAAATGAGATTGACACTTCGTTGCTAAATGGAATTGCAAGTGAGATGATCGAGGTACATGATATGTAAACCATTTGCTTATGTATCAAAAATTTTCTTTTTCTTTTAAGGAAAAAAAAATAATCGTTCGACTTGATGTTTTAGTTATGGATGAAACTCTATAGAATTCACGATCATGACCTATTGATGAAGAGTCATAGTTGTTTTTACTGAACTTATTACTTAGAACAAGGAAGGCATTTCTGAAAGAGTCAAAATAAAAAACTTTGATCTGAATTTTTGACTATAGATATAACTAATCGTCATTAGAAAAAGTTGTGAAAGTTTGCAAGAAAATGAATGTATCTTTCAAAAGATGTTCAATTCTCTACATAAATCAAGTCTACAATTTAAATTCAATGATTATATATCTTATGAATGTGGATGTGACCATCTGTTGGATCAACAGAAAATAAATCTTCACACTTCAGTGATGTAAGAATATAGAAAATCGAGAATTTTATTTCAAGAAAATTTGAAGAAAAATTAACTATATTCTCTTAAAAACCGTGAACATATTGTTGACCCAATGCGGACAGTTGTCCATTAGATGCAATCAAACAATTAGTTGAGCCAAGTGCCACATCCAGTTGTCGTTGTGCACCGAACCATGAATATCGTTCTACCCAATGCAGCGAATCCAATCTAGCAATACTCTGTCTCATAAATTCGTTGACTTCTTGTTGAGAAACTGGTTGACTTGGATTCCATGATGTGCATGCAAATTCTGTGACCCAGACTGGATATTTATTACCCAAATGTTTGCGAACTTTGGTAATCCAATTAATGAAATTGTCCACACCACGACCATACCAGTGCAGGGCAAGAAAATCAATGTGTCCGCCGACTTTATTCAATTCGTTGAGAAATTGTCGCATCCAGTTGAGTCCTTGTTCAGTCGAAGCAATGGCCGGTGAACCGAGTCGAGCACCTTGAGCTCTGAGAGGTTCAATATATTGTTTCCAAGCACGTGCTGCCTCCACCGGATTCATATTTGCTTGATCACTACGTTCTGGTTCATTAAAACCGAGTACAACTTTTGCACCTTTTGCTTGATTGTAAAATTGATTTCCATTGTGGCCTTTGTTGGTACTCCATAACATTGGAACAAACTCAATGCCATGAATGTTGATTTTATAGGGTGACCAATTATATATCCAGGAGATCTTTCCACCAGAAAAAATATTCGGTGAATCTTGCTTGTTTTCAGATGGCCAAGCAATACCTCGTTTACTCGCACTATAATAAAAGAAAAATTGTCGGTACATTTCTCTTCAACAAAAAAAAACTACAAGTTGTGATCGAAGTTCTACCGGTATTTATCTATTCTGTACTCTATCTCAACTGCTTCTCTACTAATTTTTCTTGAACGAATCTTCTCTCAAATGTACTACGATTCGGCTAGCGAAGTTGAACAGTCTTCATCTTTCTCCTTCTACTAGATTGAGCATAGAATAGTGTTTTTTACCCTGATATGAGTGGTCCGATTGGATTATCATTCGTTACACCACAGACCATAGTCAGATCATTAGTCGAAAACGCATTGGTTTTAGAAACCGGACCCATTTTCATCCAAAAAGTACCACCATTCCATTGTGTCCAAGTAAAATGAGTACAGCGTGGTGTTGCTGAACATTTTCCACCGCAAAGTTCCGGTTTAATTTGAACATTTTCAAGATCATTGCCATGAAAGTCACAAGACATGGCTCAGTTATTTCCATTCCCCATAATATTAATATTGCTTTTTACAAGATGAATCGATAAAATATCCATGGTCAGAAAAGCAATTTTAGTCCAGAAAAAAAGACTACCAGTCATTTTGTGATACCGTTTGTTCAATGTATATATAAATATTACTCCTAAACATAGAAATTGTTAATTGTTATCAATTACAAATTCTGCTTAGCGAATAGATTAAAAATGATTTCAGATTAAAAAAATATTGATATTCATCAAAATTAAGCCTAAAAATATTATTTATTCATTGATATTTGTTCTACTCGTGAAAGAAAATTTTGAAAGATTAGTTCAAAAAGACTAAAACCTTGATACGGTCCAGGATTATTTCACAATTATTTTCACAAAAAAAAAAAATAACCAATTCAATATAATCTGTACCTTTCGGTATGTACTTCACTTCTGTCAGATAAATTGTCTGCAAGTGAAAACTACTGGACAATATTACACTTTCGATTTATTTGAAGTTATTTGCTTGAAATCGTCGATAGTGATAATAAATAAATGAATAAATTCACTGGGATATGCTAGGTTTTATATACAGAGTATAACGTCTTTTCCCATGATAACAAGATTAGTATGTGTCATTGAAGAAGAGATTTTTCTCACTATGCATGAGTCATGATGAAAGGACAGAGAATACAAAAAAAAAGCAATTATGTTGCGAAAGACAATTAATCACTTACTGGGATAACGAATATGATTATTACACCCTATTAGTGGAAAAAAACCCATAGATACTCATTTGCTTTAATAATATTCTTACACATAGCTACAGAAACAACATGAGAGTGATGATAACAATCAATTAGTTCGATTTTTCTCAAAACACAGGACACATATATATGAATAAATGTGTGTATAACCAGTAGGTCTCGAGTGCTACTGCATGTTCGCATCTTTCAAGCATGAAAAATGCTTTATTTGCTTTTAGTATTATCAATTATCGTCAGATTCAAATCGATCAGAAAAAAGTATTCAAAATGATATTTCCATACGATTATGTTTATATCCTTGTTGATTTTCTAAAGTAAGAAAAAATTATTCATATGAAATAAACGATAGCAAATGAAGCAACTAATTAAGAGAACTAAAAATTGAAATATTCTAGAGAATTGTAAAATACAGAAAGCAGACGGCGTCTGTATAAGAGTAATTCTGTCCGAATACCTTTTCATCACACACTAATTAGCATTCTAATTGTATTAATTGCTTGATTTTTATATACAGTAAAATTTCTCTAATATGAACCCCGTCGAGACCGATGTAAATCGTTCACATTAACAGGACGATCACTTTGGAGTAGGTTCAAGCAAAATTAAAGACGATGAAATTTTTTATGGTATGAGAGTTAAATGTATATATCATCTTCTCCTGTTTGTTATTTTATTTCTTCCAAAGATATAGTTTCCTTTCATTTTGTGTAAAAACGTTGCTTTTCAACAAAATATCACAAAGAATAATCTCACGTATGTCGTACAATTAGAGATTTCATAGGATTTAAACTAGTTTCACTTCGTTTGAATATTTAAATCCTTTGAACTTTTGTGTTTTTTTTTATGAAAGATGTGTTTATGTTGTAGGTGGACTTCTACAAACAAGAGTTGTCTTCACATTTTATACGTCCTTTTCAGCGCAAAAAACTGAACTTTGCTGATCCAAACGTCGTGAATTTTAGTATTAATTTTAAATATCTAGACTCTAGACTATACAATCTATGGAATAGTTTCCAAGGTTTTCAAACTTTCATGATGTATCTAAGAGTCATTCGAACTTTTGGCAACTAATCTCCCGCAATTATCGTTTATCCTATATATAAGATCATTTTTTTTGCTTTGTTTCAATTTTTAGTCCTATTTTCGTTGCAGTAGATATATTTTTTTGACTTTAGTGAGTTAGACAATCCCGAGCCACCAATGAACTTGGATGTGGGTGTGGATGATGATGGTCTTCTCACCCACATCCACACCCTCTTTTGAGGCCATATCACTTCAAAATTAAAAATAAATATCATCATTCGATGCAGTTTGGTCAAACAATCCCAACTTCATACTTAGGTCTGACCAAAAGTTCTAAGATCTTTAAATAAAAATATAAAGACAAGGAGATATTTTTTATTTAATTTTATCAAATGTTGAGGATAGTTGCTATGATTATTTATATCAAGTTGAATTCTTTCTAACAATTTATTAAAAGATTTTTTGAACTGTTTTTCGAAAAAAATATTAGCTACTTTGGATACCGCATGAGTACATAATATTTTATTTATTTAATTCATTAAACTCCCTTCGATAGAACTACTTAATCAAAGATTAGGTAGTATTAGGTACAGCGAATATGACTGCTGTCCAGACGGACAAATTTTTGAGAAAACACGTTTAAACGCATAGAAAGGGCGAAAAATGGACGTTTTTAGCTCACAGTCGGGAACGTCAAGTGTGAACCAAAAGCGTTCACTTTTGCTGATTTTAGGCCAATTTCTGTGCGCTTAAACGCGTTTTCTCAAACGTTTGTCTGCTTGGATGGCATCCTTTTTCCAGTCTAGCAAATTTGAAATATATTTGTATTATTGTGATTGCTTATTTCACTCTTACACCTTCACTCTTATAGAAAACTATGTTGATGATAAATTACTAAATACAACTACATTTTTTTTCTTTTAAGACATGTTAGAGAAGAAAAACAAGTTTTTAATTGGATGCTCAAAATATTCTTTAGAATCGTATATGATGAACGCATAGGACATTTTGAAAAGAACAGAATTTTGAGTAATATTCGTATTTCTGTATCGGGTGTGAGTGTGAGTGTTCTCTTGACCTAAACTCTACCCACACCCATACCTACCCCACTCCCCAAGCCATACACACCCACAGCCCACACCAGTGTTTTACATTACACACTTATGAAAACATTTACGGTCACACACGTATAATACTCGATGAACACTTTTACATTAGAATGCATACGGTAGACGTCACTTTCGGTTTCGCCAAAAGCTTCGAAGACGACTGAAGTTCTTCTGTCTGATGCACAAAAGCTTCAACCAATTCTCTACGCAGTTCTTCATCAGGAACGGGTACCTGTACTGGTTCTTGACTGCCATATAGCACGATAGTGTTGCCAGTGACGGTGACCGCAGTTCCTTGCAGAAGTGCAACGACGGTTATCACAGGAAGCCACACAGTACTTTTTGTATGCAGAAACACCTTTACGAATTGATCTGGAGGAACAGTTCTCAAGGCACCCAACTCACCTTCCTTTATACTTTCGAAAAGTTTCGAAACTGTATCGGAGGATAACTGTGTTAACGCCGAAACCGAAAGAAGAATCTTTTCAAGTGCTTCATCGGCATTACTATATCCTGTAACACGACGACGTGCATTCAATAATCCGTTGATCACGTTATCGGTTGCTGCTTTTTCACCCATTTTCCCAAGAACTTGACATGCACTCTCTCTAACAAACATAGACTTATCCCAAAGTACAGTTACCAACCCATTGATCACGTCATTGGTTGGTGCTTTTTCGCCAATTTTTCCGAGAGCTTTACATGCATTTTCTCTGACATGGTCAATATCATTCCCAAGTGCAGTCATCAGCCCATTGATCACGTTATTGGTTGCTGCTTTTTCGCCCATTTTTCCAAGAGCTTCACATGCCACGCATTGGATACCCCAATTCTCATCTCCAAGTGTAGTTATTAGCCCAATGATCACGTCATTGGTTGCTGCTTTTTCACCCATTTTCCCCAGAGCTTCACATGCTTTCCGTCTGACTTCCACACTCTTATCTCCAAGTGCACTCACCAGTCCATTGATCACGTTATTGGTTGCTGCTTTTTCCCCCATTTCTCCGAAAACTTCACATGCACACCGTCTGACATACTCATTCTCATCCCCAAGTGCAGTCAACACCCTATTGGTCATGTCAATGGTTGGTTCTTTTTCACTCATTTTCCCAAGAGCTCGACATGCCCTGCTTCTGACATTCCAATTGGCATCCGAAACTGCAGTCACCAGCCTATTGATCACGTCCTTGGTTGCTGCTTTTTCACCCATTTTCCCGAGAGCTTTCCATGCATTCTCCCTGACATGCGGCCATACATTCCCAAGTGCAGTGACCAGCCCATTGATCACATCATCGGTTGCTGCTTTTTCACCCATTTCCCCGAGAGCTTTGCATGCATTCTCTTGGACATTCCCATATTCATCCCCAAGTGCAGTCACGAGTCCATTGACCACATCATTGGTTATTGCTTTTTCACCCATTGCTCCGAGAACTTTGCATGCATTCTGTCTTATATTCCAATGCTTATCCTTGAGTGCAGCCACCAGCCCATTGATCACGTCATTGATTGGTGCTTTTTCACCCATTTCTCTGAGAACTTGACATGCACACCATCTGACATTCCCATTCTCATCCCCAAGTGCAGTCACCAGCCTATTAATCACCTCATTAGTTTCTGCTTTTTCGCCCATTTTCCCAAGAGCTTTGCATGCATTCTCTCTGACATTCGCATTCTCATCCGCAAGTGCAGTCACTAGCCTATTGATCACGTCATTGGTTGCTGCTTCTTCACCGATTTCTCCCAGAGCTGCGCATGCACGCTGTCTGACATTCACATCCTCATCCCCAAGTGCAGTCACCAACCTATTGATAACATCATTGGTTGCTGCTTTTTTACCCATTTTCTCGAGAGCTTTATATGTACTCTCTCTGACATGGTAATTCTCATCTCCAAGTCCAATCACCAGCCTATTCATAACATCATTGGTTGCTGCTTTTTCACCCATTTTTCCGAGAGCTTTACATGCTCTCCATCTGACATCCACACTCTTATCCCCAAGTGCAGTCACCAGCCTATTCATCACAACATTGACTGCTGCTTTTTCACCCATTTCTTCCAGAGCTTCACATGCTCTCTGTCTGACATACTCACTCCCATCTCCAAGTGCAGCCACCAGCCTATTTATAACATCATTGATTGCTGCTTTTTCACCCATTTTCCCCAAAGCGCCACATGCACTGATTCTGACATTATGATTCTCATCCTCAAGTGCAACTAATAGCCTATTTATCACATCATCGGTTGCTGCTTTTTCATCCATTTTCTCGAGGGCTTCACATGCTCTCTGCCTGATATACCATTGCTCATCACCAAGGTGGAGGAGTAGTAGATGAATGAGCTGTGAGGATGGATTTGAAATCGATAGTTGTGAAACCAATGAAAACGCATTGTTTTTCGTGCTCGGCTCTTCGCTTTCGAGCAGCTTGATTAGTGTGTCTTGTATTCTTGAGTCATGTACTAATGAAGTACTCCTTCGCAATGACTCTTGAAGCTGTTTGTAAATAATATCGTGCTTCATGGATACAGCAATTATTATCCCATTTGTTATGGAATCCATCAACTCGGCATGTCGACGAGAACTCGAACTACTAGTAGTCTCTTCCATACAAGAAATAATTAGTTGTATGTGTCTTAAACCAACCAAATCCGATGGTTCCTCTAATATTATGTCCCAGAATGTGTCAATGCATGATTCAGCATTAGTCTGAATGAGAAGACCAGATGTAAAGATAAACACCAATTGAAAACGTTGATTGTACTTGTGACTTTTGATAAATTCGATGGCTGTTTGACGTGCTGGACCGTTGAGAGCTTTTACCAAGTATCGTGCTGCAAAATGTTCTTGAAAGCTGAGATGAATAAAATAATGATCTTTCTGTACTTCGATTTGATTACCAATTGATTGATTGTTAATCGATTTTAGAATACCGATATTGAGTAAGCGTGCGTAGTGCTTTGACGAGTACTCAGTCTCCTTCAAAGCTTTTTGCAGCAATTCTTTTCGTAGAATTATAGTGTTGTTTTCCATTCCTTTAAACGCCAATGTTTCCAAGAATGCCAATTCCTTATGGCAATCTGCATAAACATCCTCTTTAGTCATTTGAATATCAGTATTTTGTTTTGCCAAATATCGTCGACATAACCATTCTGTAATGCTATCATACAGTGCTGTCATTGTCAGTGTTTTTGTTTCGGACCAATCAGCGTCACTCCAAACACTACAAATTAATTCTAGATTGATTGGAATATGTGCGATACCCCAGATGCTGGGGTTCAATTTTAAGAAGTTTAGTAGTTTTTCGTCTGCGGATGTTGAATTGTGTGTTGCATCTTCAGTCTGATCGAAGAACTGCTTCACATATTTCGCAATATTATCGTCTGTAAAGCCTGTAATTTCTAGTTGTACCGTATACGATAACTTATTCAAGTAGGGACGAGATGTGAAGATGTGATGTGGAGTCTTAAGTAATTGTTCGAATAAATATTGCAGATGTCGTGGCACATTTTGCACAATTTCGTCATAGCCATCCAAAAGCCACAGAACTTGGCTTTTACCAAACTGCTCTCTCAAGAGTCTGTCATCTGTCTCAGAAAGATCATGGACGAAATATTCTTTTTTCACCAGGTCAATTAGAGTATAGCTCGTGCCGGGTGCCAATGGAGGGTAGCGACTCTCTGTTAAGGAACGTAAGGGAATTAAAACAAGTAGATCATATTGAGACCAAATTGTGCCTGTGGCCCATTTGTAAGCAACATACTGACAAAATGTTGATTTTCCAATTCCAGCTCGTCCAAGTACGAGGACGTTCTTGGTTTGATCCTTGCATTTGTTAAAAATATCCTTGATGTCTACTACAGTCTTCATGCCGTAGATCTGTTCAAAGGTACCAATGATTGCATCACTGTGCTGAGCATCACGAAGCTTCTTTTCCTTTTCTTGTTGTTCTTTGATTTCAACTATGGCTAAGTTAATGTAGCTTTGCTCGATTGGAATAGATTTTGCCGGATTCATTATTCGTTCGATACGACTGTTTCGTTTATATTCGAGTCTAATTAGTTCGAATAGATAACTTGGTTCATCGATTGGTTGTGATGTTGAAGGTTGGTCCTTTATTTGATCAATAAGCTGTTTTGTTTTCAAACGAATGTTTTCTTCAGAGGTATCTCGGAAATTTATATAATGATCTCCTGCGGTTATCAATCCCAGCCAACTGGAGGGCTTCCACGCTTTATCACCAAGCATACATGGAATGATGCGCTTGCCTCGTTTTTTTGCATACTGTAATTCGAGTTTGCAATTCTCAGATTTCTGATAATCCGGTGTCATGAAACAACAGACTACTGCAGCATTTTCTATTCCATCAGCCATGCTAAGTAAAAGTGAGGTACAATTATAACGTTAAGAAAGAAACATTAGTGTTAACATCCATACCTATCGTATACATTATGTTTCATGTCTCCTTGTATATCAAACCAAATTGGAATATTTTCGTCTTTTAGAATTTGGTATATTTTGGTTACGGAAGCTTGACTGTTCCAATTATAAGACAGCATGACGTGTTTGCCTCCGTTGAGTACCATCCGCTCACAGTTGCCATTCCCCGTTTGACCATCGATGGAATCAGCACATGTGTGTTCCATACTATTGAATAGCTAAAAGGCAACAAGAATCAGAGCAATTGTGTAATAATCATCTCGTCTTTTTACACATCCGATAATTGATTGGCTGAGACTTTCTGAACAAGATGTTTATGCTTCTCCGATTCATTCGAAATTGCATAGAAAATGAAAGGATACTTTTTTAGCAGAAACTCACTCTTACGGCAAACTAAACTTACAGTCTAGAACTTTTGAGTATCCAACTTGTTCAACATTGTTGATGGTAAAAATTTCTAGAACAAGGCGGACAAAAGTTAACTAATAGAGAAATCTGTACAGCAAACGTGGCAGCGCAGATCTATCTGGTTAAATCTCAACAGTGCACCGAGCGCAATATTGCTGTCACAAACAATTAAAATTATTTTTCTTTTCATAAGCTTTCTAAAGTGACCATTGACGTTCATGCAGCATAGTCAAATAAATAATATTCATTCATTTGTTGGACATATCGACTTTCTCAAAATATTTTAAACTGATAGGATCTCTTACAGAGAATGTATTCTGAAAGGATCTGTCGGCAGGACAGCACATGTTTGATATAATAAATAAATGTAAATTGAGTGATCAAAGATATTTTGAATACTCTCAAAATGATTATAGCAATAAAAACACAGCAGTTTGTTGTATTTCGAATACTCACCTTCGTCTATTCACTTTGTACAAGGACACGTTTGTTATGAAATGAAAAATCAAAACTGACTGACTGCTTTCTTGCAAAAAATAATAACCTTTTTTTTTCTTCTCTTCGCTGTTTGTCTTCGAAACAAATCTCATTTTTTAATGAGAAGAAGAGCTGATCGATACTCCCATGCTGTTTTTGTTCTTCGATCAATATTTGGTAGAAAAACAAATGTAAAAGGCTCGTGCGGCGAGTAACATTCTGTTGCTATGTATTTTTAATGAGCAAGACACGAAAGAGTGTTAATTTCATATTCTTGAATATTTTTGTGTGTAATTCACTGAAAGAGTTAAGAATCATTACTAGTAATAGCTTTACTAGATGATAGGAGAAAACCTCTGAGAAAAGAAAATAAGACCCTTTGAATGGATCCTTGTTTTGTTTTCCTCACAACCTCAATGTGAGCCATTCAACTCAAACAACCGTGCTACCTGAATTTTTTGTTTTCAAAGTTTCAATCAATTTCAAATCGATCTTCTTTTGATGGAAATTTAAGTACAAAAGTTTTCCTATTTAGAAGAAATCATGTTTTTTAAAATAACCACAATAAACAATTCGATTCGCTTCTTATTAGCGTGGCGAGAACTTGTGGATGTTCTTCGGCCGTGAACAAAATTTTTGCTATTCATATTGATTCTTGTTACAAGGCAAACGATCGACGTACATCAGCAACTTTTCTCCAAAATGGTAATCAGGAGGTTTTTTTCTTTCCTTCATGACGAAGGAATACAAGCCATGCGCTCAGTCGCAATGTCTATAGAGAAAACGCATAAGAACAATTTTTTCATCATCTCTTTCGTACAAAATAATTGTTTATCATATTGGTCTTCGTATGACGTCAAATTCGATGGAGCAGAATTGTCGATCATAAAATCATGTTGTAATTAACCATCAAAATGAGATTTTTTGCTGAAAATAAACAAAACGGAAAGAAGTGCTGATCAAAGACGACAGGGTTAGCTCGTCTTGAAAAATGTTTTCCTTGCTCTCCTATTTCTTACATACTTTCCAATAGCGAATTTCAATAGACTAGTATTTTATCTGTCAAGAGACATATAGATAAATAGAGTCATAGAATTGTACTATAAGGGTACAGAATCTGCTTGCACAGACTTTGTTTTTTTAAAGTAGTTTTAAAAATATAGTAAAAGTTTTTGTAATTGAAAGTTTAACTATTGTGAACCCATTTATTCATCCAGACTTGCTGGAAACGAAACATGCCAAGTAAATAGTCATGTCAGTTTACGAGGTTTTATGTTCGACCGTCATCTAGGTCAAACTTTTGCCTATGAGCTTCAGATCGATGAACACCTTAAAGAACACGGATGAGCTTATGTCTAAAAACTCGGTCGATTAGAAGGTATTGAAGATCAATCACGTAGGCTCGAAGCAATGTGTATCCATCTGTATCTGTTGATAGCCAATAGTTTAACCTATCCCGTACATGTATCCGATTATGGCTGGCTGCCGTGGATGTCGGTATGAGTGTGGATGTGGATGTGGATGTGAATGTGGATGTGGGGGCAGCAGGCGTGGGCGTGCGCAAGCGAAACATATCACATCCACACCCGATTAAAGATCCCTACGCTAAAAGTGATTTTTGGTTTCAATCATCCAGTCTTACTGATATTTTCAGAGGAGGTGTATCCTGGACTAGGAATCTCACAGTAAAATTCCAGCTCGAAGCACTTAGCCTACAAAGATTTATCTCGAAATTATGGGTCAAAATATGGGTATCCGTGCGTCTGAGTTTTCTCTGCCACTTCCAATGCTAGAAAGCCGGAACTGATTTTAAAATATAGTCAAGATCGAGCACTACAGTCAATGAATGTGATTAGATGTTAAATGTAAAGATCGAAAATCCGACAAGATTAAGTTGTAGTGCTAATTTGTTTCTTCATTTTGGAACCAACCTCAACTTCTTAACGTTTAACATGATGAAGGAATCGAAAATTCTCTTTGGAGAGAACTTCATACAAATTTTATTTGGTCGCAACTTATTTTTGATGTTGTCTATAGCTTTCAGTGTATTTTGATACACTATGATTCCGAATATGATGTTTATTTCTCATAATGATAAACTGCTGATAAATAAAATATCGAAATACCGCTCTATTGGTCCACTGACATGAGAAAAAATGGATTTTTTCAGCAATAGTATGGTGGTTTTTTCAACGAATACATACCTTTTTTCCCCATCATATGACGAATAAAATAACATAAAATCATAGAAATCAATGACGGATTTGGGGAGAGTTGAAACCTTTTTGACTTACTTCAATCGGTATTCCTGAGGGGTGGCAGCTTTTTAGGTACAGCAATTGTCTAAGTATGTGACATGCAAACATTTTGAAAACTATATAAGTTGATGCAGTTTTTCAAGCTGTATCGAATGAGCATATTTTCAAACATCTTATAGAGAAATACCAATGTAAAACAGTTGAATTTATTGAAAAAAGTCGTTTTTTTTCATATAAAGAATGCCAAAAATCCAGGCTTTTTGGTACATTTTTTAGATAGCAGGTGTGGGTATTATGGAGATGAAGACTCTCACATGCACATTCACACCCACCCATACCCACACCCCACACCCTGGAGTGACGTCGTTCACCAAAGAACGTGGATGGGCTGAATATTTAGGTGTCTACACGCGCGTGGAAGTCAGTTCAGATTCGATTAATACAACTATGAACTCAAAAGATGTGTTCACTGACTCCGCCTTCATCGCACATGACATATTACTAACAGTTGAGACAATAGACAATATATTTCTGAAACAATTAGTACCTAATAGTTGTTCTCGTTGCTACTCGCCTCCTGTACTTTACATTGTGATAGAGATGTGTATATCTCTATAATTCATGTGAGATCATGTCTGATGGAAGGACATTTGATTGTCTCATTTCATGTCACAAAAAGGTTTCTTCGTAAAATCATTATCTGCTGATTACATTCTGTTGCATATAGCTATGGTCTTTGTCGTGTGACATTTCTTTTAAGCTGAATGTACTTTTCCAAGTCTCTTCAATGCATCGATCAGGTTTCAAAATACTCGGCTCCAATGTTGAAAAAAAGATTCAATAAGGATGAAAGTCAAGTCATAATAAACAAAAACAAATGCTGATGGGTATTCATCGTTGTCTCATTGTTCACAATTAAACTATTTTCAAAATAGATGTAATCGTTATTTGTTGAAAAACTCATCATTTACAAAAAATTCGAATACTTGAACTAAGTATTAAACTCTTTTGGTTAATTTTAAAATAGGACGGATTAGGAGAAACATTTATCAAATTGCGAACTGTATAAAAGCAAAACAAGACACTTTCCGAGCATTAGATCGACATGAGAAGAAATTTTATTTGTTGATGAAAAATTAATAACAAATAGAAAAATCTATCAACAAGCGAAAATTAGTATTTAAACAATCTTTTTCAGATTGAAATCATCATCAATTTACCAGTTAACGATGCTGATATGAGTAATTCAATGGATGCTCTACATATCATCGTTAACGATCATTTCTCATTAGTATAGCATCTCGATAGATTGACACTCGCTCTTCAATTTAGATACAGTCGAGATTGAAATCTGGGAATTTTCTTGATTATATCATACTGAAAGTTCTTCACAGCTTCAAGTCGCTAGAAAAAAAGGACTCGTAGAAATTATTTTCTTTTTATTAATTGTTAACCGTATAATTCGTGATAAATTGTCACTTTTTCTTGATTTCTACAAAGACACTTTTCACTCTGTCTACCAAGTCAGTCACACATAAGTAACATCATTATGTTTCTTCAATGAGTAATCTAACTAGTTGATACCGTGGTAAACAAAATTTTCTTTCACTTTATGTATATTTTTTTCACAGTTCGTTGAATTTCTGCATATTTTTAATGATTGATATTACAAGTATGTTCCTCATCAACCTTCATATCGCATCAACTATTCATGCCTGTTTTCTCTCTAATGTGATTCAATTTCATGTTAGAATCAACATAGAGAGACATCGAATAGAAGGGGTCTCTCATAATTGATGTGAAAAATGATGCAAGCTCACATCTTTTAATTGATCTTTTTTCTCTCTCCACCTACAACGAAGCAGCGACAGGTTGTCAACGCAATATTAAAACGATTTTTTCCTCGCCTATGAAAATAATGATATGAAAAGCAAGGTCAACGTTGAAAAAATACGCAGTTGTGTCGCTGCAGAAAATGAAAAAAAAAATGATTACCATTCAGTTGTTCGTTCCCTTTTTTGTTAAACGGACATACCTACTACGTCAAGAAAGTATATAAAAAAGAACGTCGCTTATTCATTACTTCTAAAAGTCAACCATCACACTAGTATTTTCATTTAGATATTCACACGAACATTTTTTCATTATACGATGGGTAAAATTATGAATTTAGTTTATCTCATGATTCTTGTTATTGTTATGGTACTGATTAGCAGTACTATGGGGAGAAGCAATGAGATGAAGAGAGGCGACTATTTCCAGAAACCAAAGTATACTATGCGTGAATGGCTTGATATGTCACGTCGTGACAGTATGCTTTATTTATCTTCCACGTATCTTCAGCTGCGATGGACGTCGATCATAGAGCTAAGAGGATGAATAAAATATTTGAATGAAATCATGATTGTGAAGATATTCACTTGCGTTGAAATACATGAAGATATGATTTATTGAGATGTCTTCTAAAATGAGAATCATATATATATGAATGAAAATTCTCTATGAATAATTCTGATAGCGAATCAACTTTGATTATTGTATTCATACTAAAGATTGACTATTCATTCGCGAAATATTGATATTAAATTTTGATAGAAAGAATTCTATTAAGGTGTGATCGCAGTCTTTCATTGCTGATTGTGAATGATCGCCTAAAAATCGACGAAATATTCGAACAGAAGCTTGTTGGTGGCACATGTACAAAGAACTCGAATTTTACATGATCATCAATTATTAGATCAGTCTATACCTTTTAATTACAGTCGATAACGTATCGGAATCGACACATATGCGTTCTACGAATTGTTGATCTTTGTTGTCATCATTTTGTCTGTTACAGATGACAAATCTTCGATATGTAATGAGAAACTTATATGAATAGAATTTTGGTGCTAGGAATTATTTTTCTATCGTATATTAGTTCAGCCTATGACAATTGCCGAATCTTCAATACAGATTATGTGTAATAGATGGATAGAATCTTTTTATGGTCTATTCATATGTCATTTGATTGTTACCCTTGATACAGGACCTGTTCTTTTTTGTTTGTAAAGAACAAAATATGTAAATGAAAATTTGGTAGAATCTGTGTATCAATCATGTATTACTTCAATAAACTACAAACTCTACATTTTCGATTGAAAATGATAGAAATATTTGAATAGAAGTTTGGTATGAATAGTTGACATGTCATGTGATAATTCACTATGTTACAAATCCTCACTCTTTGACTTGAAAATTGAGAAATATTTGAATCAATGTTTCGTTGCTGTTCGAATGATTCATTTTCAAGATGATTTTGAATCATAAGAGAATTTGTACATCAATTGTACTGTATGCATAAGATATTTGATAAGATGATTGGCGATCTTACTATGAAATAGTCATATTCCAGGTGATCATCGAGTTTATTTTCGATAAACAATATTTTATACAAAGAAATCAAAGTATGTGAGATGAAACGTTGTTTGAATCGTTCATTTTTTACATCTATGTGAACGAGTCTTCTGTCCAGTTGCATTTGTAATAAATAAGAGAATTACTTGAATAGAGGTTTGTTAGAGCATATTTATTTGTTAGAGGATCTTTATATTGGATACCAATTTCAACCTGTATGTTCAATATGAGGAAAATATTTGAATAACATTTTCCTATTACCAACTATTCATTTGTTATGTTATTTGACATTTCTTCAGCGGCTTAGAACTGCTGTTTGAAATCGAAAAACATATTTGATAGGAATTCTAATAATTTCAACTAGCCATTGATTGGATAATCATTCAATTTATTGGAAAATTCAATGTTTAGATTTGATGTGAGTGAGTTATTTGAATGAACATTTATTCTTCTGAATTATTCATTTGCTGTGTAATTTTTGAATTGAGTGTCTATATAGAACTTTTGATATCAATTAAACAAAACATTTCATCAGAAACTTGGTAAGATCGATGCATCTACTGTGTGATTGGCAATTTTATAATGAATGGTACATCTTCTCTTTAAGAGGCACCGAAACATACAAACCGACATTTATTAAGAGCTATTCATGCATCATGTGATCGTTGAAGATGTCAATATTTTCATTCATTTAATTTTGAGGGAACTTAACTTTGGTATGAAGTATTTGTTTGAATCATTCATTAGTCTTGTGATCAACATTAATAGTTGATTTCTATGCATCTAGTTGCTGAATAGAGAAATATAGTCGAAAAGAGTAATCAGTAAAGTGGGTATGTTCCTTTCTCTCACTGTAGAGATTATTACTTCATTTCACTACTATTCAATCGGACTTGTGAAACTATTCTATACAATCTATCTTTTTTTCTTTCAGTGCACATCCACTGTACAAGCAAATCCAACGATTCAATTGGACACGATGAACTTCATAAAACATTTATTCTCTCATACATCTTTCTTTTTCTTTTTCTTGTCAATTCTCTATATCTAAACTCAATAAATTAAATCAATAAAATATACGTACTCACTAAATAGCGTCTTAATTCGACGAAACGATGCATATATATATATATAACTAGAGTTATACTTTGCTTCGCTTTCCCTTCTCGCCCTGCATTCTCAACAATCAGAGCTAAATCTATCCCTATAAATTCTTCATGTTATAGTTCAAGTTTTCGATTTATTTTCCAGGCAATATGAAGTAATTCATTATTTTAATCGGCAACGGTTCAATAAATCAATTTGAATGCCTTTCTCTATGATGTCATTGATCGATCGTGATAATGATTGAAGTCTACCGTTCTTGAATATTTTCTGCATGTATATATTTTTATATAAAAATCTATAATTAGGATATCTCTCCGTCAGGCTCATCATTGCATAGGCAATAATTTTAATTTGACAAGTAATGAAGAAAATATTCCTCGAAAGGATTTATTTGTATTCAAATGATTTGAAATGACGAAATTCATAATAAATTGGCCAACGGACATTTGAATGACGATTGACTCAAGTCGTTTTACCTATGAATGACATGTGAAAAAGAGAAACAAATGTTTGACAATAATTGCATTGTCAATCAGACTAACAATTCAGTAGATTCCAATCGATAATCTCAGCTAACAATACCTAAGATCTGAAGACAGTACTGCTAGAATGGTTTCTCTCAAATGAGAACATCTATTCATTCAAAATGATCATCCTTATAAGTATTCGAATAGTTGATCAATACTAATTACTTCTAAAGAGTAATAGCTAATTCTTGTTCTGATCTTTTCAATCGAATAGATAAAGGAATGATATCGTCGTAGTGTCCAAGATGACAATGGACTATCATCTTTGTTCTAATGGTTTTAACTAGAAGCAATAAAGTTTGAATAGATAATTTGATTAAGATACAAATCATTTTTCACAAAACTGAATTATTTTGATGAATAATCAAATTTAACCCATGATGTACATTTGAACATAGCACATACACAATATTGACTTTGATTTACTTGACAACAGTGATCAGAAAAGATAGAATAACCATGCTTATCCTCACAATAGAACTATTGAATCATACAGAGACAAAATGACATTTTTCATCAATACTATCTGCTAATTTATGTTTGCAATTGACTATTGATCAAGGGGGAAACGGCGGATTTTTGGGATTGCCAATCCTTGAAAATCCATAAAAAATCCGTAAAATCCCAGAAATCTGTAAAAAATCCCTGAAATACAATTAAAATACGAAAATCCAGAAAAAATCCCAAAAATCCGGAAAAAATCCCTGAAATACAATAAAAATCCATGAAATACATTATTTAAGTCAGTCGCATATGACGAACATGTTGTTTGTTTGATATTGACGAAGTCATATTTTTGTATATTTCACTTAAAAAAGTTGTTTTTGTTAGATAAAATGTGTCTAAAACATAACAATCTTACAAGATATTCTGTAAGCTAGAATGTAAAACGCCTTGTGACAGTGTGTATAAAGACAAAAGAGCAAGGGGAAAAAGCGGATTTGGGATTTTATAGATTCTAAAATTCAAAAAAGATTTTTTTTTTGATTTTACGGGATTTTTAGATTTCTGAGATTTTCTTTTCGAACTTTTAAACTTCTCCTTTCTTGTCTATCATTCGAATGCCGTATTTCCTATTGTAAAACAACGTTCTATAACCACCAGATACATTATTTGGAATAATTTGGTTGCCGTCTCTCATTCACCACACTGGCATTCTGGAAGGATTTTGCCTAGGCATCTCGTCAAAGTGCATGTAAAAAGGTGTCGCAAAACGTTCAAAGTGTGCTACTTTTTAGGGCTATTCTATAGGGGTACCCATAGTTCCTCATGCCCTATCCTATGGGTCACTCATAAGTCCTCATGGACTATCTTATGGGGTACCCATAAGTCTCCAAGCGCTGTCCTATGGGGTGCCCATGAGTCCTCTTGCCCTATCCAACGGGACACCCATAGGTCCTCTTGCCCTATTTTATGGGTACCCATAAGTCCTCATGGCTTATCTTATGGAATACCCATAAGTGCTTATGGCCTATCCTATGCAGTTATCATAAGTCATCATGGCCTTTCGTATGAAGGTACTCATAGGTCCTCAAGCGCTTTCCTGTGGAGCTACCCATAAATCTTCAAGCGCTTTCCATGAGCAGCGCCCATAAGCTCCCAACGGCTATCGAGGTTTGGTATCGTTAACTTTTCAAGGACTGTCTTGCGGTAGTTCTGTTTACTCTTCAAGGGTTATCCCATGGAAGAGTGTCGGGTACTGCTGACTGTTCAGGAGATATCTAGCGTTAGTCGTCACAGGTTTTCAAGGGTTTTTAATCACAAGACCTGGCAGACAATAATAAGGATGCTACTCGTACGTCATCTAGCAGCTGAAGTTGAGTGTGGTACGGGACTAGTGTAAAGGTAATGTAAGAATCGTGTACCTGATTTTTCCTTAAAGAAGTAAAAGTGGACAGTTCTTCTTAGCTCAACATCATTGAATCACCTAAAGGAGTAGTTTTACTTCACAATTAGTATTACGTCGACGAGATTGCGTGTCACAAGTTTGGGTCAATTTTGAGTTACTCTTTTATCAAAGATTGGTTCAACGTTTGGTTCATGACACCTTCAGCTTCACGACTTCCGAGAGCTCAATTGAAGAGGTGCTAGAGAGTAGCATCTCATGTGAATGAGAGCTGGTTGATCATCTCTACCGCGGCAAACTGAACTGGGGCTCTCGCACACTTATAAGCGCCACTGTAAGACAGCCGTTGAGGATCTATGGGTACCGCCATAGAATAGGCCATGAGAACTTATAGTAGCTCCCATAGGATAGCCCTTGAAGACTTGTGGGTACCCTATAGGATAGGCTATGAGGATCTATGGGTACCCCCATAGGATAGCCCTTGAAGAATTATGGATACTCCTATAGGATAGCCCTTGAGGACCTATGGGTACCCCCATAGAACAGCAGTTAAGGACTTACGGGTACTCTCATAGGATAGCCATTGAGGACTTAAAACTGCCTATTTATGTTCGAAACACTTGAGAATATGATCGAAAAATATTGCTGAAAACTGCTTTCGATTTTGATTTTTCCGGTTTTTTGGGATTTTTTGGGATTTCTTGGGATTTTTTTGGATTTTTGGGATTTTTTTGGATTTTCTCGGAATTCAAATCCAAAATAATCCGCTTTTTCCCCCTTGTAGGTAGATAGTTTTTGTTCTTTCTTTTTCATTTTTTCTGATTTTTGTTGTTTTTCTTTGCTCTGTTTTTTTCAGTAAAATACGATAGACTAATGTCCTCTGAAGTCCCAGTTGGTGTGATAACAATCATAACAAGTGACGTGTCTAGGTAGCTGGCGATGACAGATTTATTTTTTACTATGACTCAACCTATTGTCTCTCATTATAAGATTCTGTGCAAAACCTCTGAAGTACGACAAAAATCCCGAAAATCCTGTAAAAATCCATGAAATCTCGTGAAAATCCAGAAATCCCACGAAAATCCCAAAATCTTCTGGAAATCTTCTGGCAATCCGCAAAATCCTAAAAATACGGAAAAAATCCTGAAAATCTCGAAAATACGCAATCCGCCGTTTCCCCCTTGCTATTGATAGTGCACATTTGACTGAAACAATCCTAAATAGAGTTGATGATTTTGAACAAATGAAATACTTCTCTATCAGATCAATATTGAATCATATTTCATCAACGTTCTATTACAATAACTGCTCCGAAGCAAGAATGATAAGAAGAGTCAGTCTTCCTCTCAATTATTCTTTTGTTTATCAAACAGAACAATATGTCAAAAAAAAACAACTAAGAATATTCTTAACGGATATCTTCTTTGATTCGATGTTTGAATACATTAGTAACTTTCTATATTACAGTTTATATGAATACTTTTTCATAAACATTTCAAGATAAAAGTACTAATTATTGTTAAAATAGTTCATTGAAGAAAACGATATTTATTATGATTTTATGATTGATATCTGCAATTGGGAAGAATAAAACATTTTTATCCTAGAAAATAAATCTTAGATAGACTTGTCTGATATTGTCTTTGTGAACTAACCATTAATCGTCGTCAACCTATTGAATGATAATCATTAGCAACAAAACGAGACGAACAATAGAGAGAAAGTAAGTCAATAAATTATATAAGGTAATTTTTATTGCTACTCAAATACAATATCATTGTATTGAAGAAGAATATCTACGACAAACAAATATTTGAGAAAGAAAAATAATCATCACATAATACCACATATTGTGTAAATGTTCAATTGAAAAATTTGACTAAAAAATCATTGATATTGACATTCTTCAACCATTAACACTTTTTAAACATCAATCTACTTACGATCTAATAAAAGATCAGACATTAAGTGATAAGATTATACGACTCAAAGTCATTGGAATACCAATATTCTATAGTACGAGTGACATTTTCCCGTATTGTCATAGAAGATAAACAATGAGGAATCGATTAAGTGGTATATGAGAAAGTAAAATGAAAATACCTTGATTAGTCAATTCAAGAATGTCAGTGATAGTATGAGAGAGTCTCCTTTTCGTGTTCTCTCAAAAAAAAAGATAGTCTCAGCTCTGAAGATGATGTTATCTATAAATTAAAAATTTCATCTATTGTTTTGTTAGAATACTATGAATCAGAAACCGTCACAGGCATGTTTTTTTTTGTCCTATCCTGTGACTATCTCTGGTATGAATATGAACAATGTTTGTCTTTTTCATTTTAATATATTCTATTCTTGAAAACTTTTAATAATATGAATGTATCACCCAGTCAAGTATAAATCAAGTTATAAAACAAAACATATGAGAAAGGGTGGATGTGCGTGTCTGGGTGTGGGCGTTAGTATTCTACATACCTACACCCTTAATTTAACGTTGAAAATACTATCTTTTTGAAATTCTCGTTTCTTTTTTACGGAAAGCATCGTTTTCAGTAATTATTACTCTTAGAGCTATTTTTTATTGTAGAGGTTTGAGGAAATTTTTCGAACAAAATTTATTCATACTTTTTTTTTTATCGAAAATAACTATATCAGAGAGTATCATTTTAATGGAATATTTGAAAATTTTCATTTCACAAAACTTGATCCGCTGCTCGTATGTAAAATGCTTTTATTATAGAATGTTGCTGCAAGAATGCATGAAGTCGATCATGTATTTGAATTACTCATAAAATACCTATTTCAATAAAGCCTACGACAAAGATAAACTTACACTATTAAAAAGTTTTGATGTTCTACTGATATTATTTTCTTCTTTATGTATTCGTTCATATAACTGTCTTGAATATTTTGTGAAATTTATTTTAATGACTGTATTTTTTAAATGAGATATTACTTTTTCAATAAGTACAATGTCTTTAACACCAATTTCCCTTAAATAATAGATATTTGGTTGATCGAAAAATTCCACCTGCGTCAAAAAGTAGGGTGAAGGTATGAGTATTTGTTTCCCCTTCACTCACATCCAAATCCATGCCCATACTCTTTCTCGATAATCGATATATGTTGAAAGATTCACACCATATTTCGTTGTCGAACGAAACTCGAATTCAATCTATCTAGCTATCTTAAGTGTTTTCTCTATGTAACAGTTTTTATTACAATAACTTTATCCATAGCGATCTGTATATATGTACATTTGCTTTTTCTCTAGTGCACTTATTCAGGGTTTAGTTAGTACCGTGGAAAAAAGATACATCAGATAATGGTTTTTTTCAAAAAAATCAATTTAATATATAAGAGTCTTTTACACTAGCACAAATTTATTTTTTCTTCATCACTGGTATAAGAAGACATTGATGTTATCGGCATAGCCATCACTGATAGGTCCAATACTACGAGAAATTACAACAAACACTGTTACTGAACGAGCCCCGGCAGGCACAAGACCGATCGTTTGCCGAAAGAGAAATGATGTTACATTTTGTCGATCAGTATTGGTAACAGGTCCGATACTGGATACATTTCCTAGTTTTTGATTGTTTTGATCAAAAATAGTTATGAAAACTGTAGCCGTATCATTATGAGTCGAAAAGCCACCAAGCCATGCTGAAAGATTAAATTTCACTGTCTGACTATCGATGAGAGAAGAATCAGCGTAATTAGTCAGATTGATTGTTTGCCATATTGATGTGTTTGCATCTGTGTTTCCATAGAATAAGCAATTACCTGCATTACTGAAGAAACATAATCAATAAAAGAAAGTTCATATTCATCTTACGCAGTCGCAGGAATAGTTTTTACTCTGCTGTAGATGACACTGTTGTTGTAAGCGAGTTGTGTGATTTCTCCATCAGAGTTCCATCCCGTAGGACTAGTGATACTTGAATCCGT
The DNA here is from genome assembly GCA_905250125.1 of Rotaria sordida. Lineage (NCBI taxonomy): Eukaryota > Metazoa > Rotifera > Eurotatoria > Philodinida > Philodinidae > Rotaria > Rotaria sordida. The sequence goes on along the minus strand of CAJNOL010002586.1, from coordinate 11,939 downwards.
TGCACAAGAACCTGTTTCACCATCACCATTGACCACCATATTAGCATAGGATACTAGACAATACAAGATTTATACAAACCCAAAGTAACGTTGCGAAATGTTTTTTTGTAACAATTATTAACAGGGTGGGTGTGTATTTTTTCATCCGCTCTGACCGACACGCCACATCCTCTTTTAACAAGTCCTACAAGACTTTGCAAGCACGTCGTATATAAGACAAACGCTATTCTATCCACGGAAATATTTTTGAATAAAGTTTATTGAAACCGTGGTTTGAAGCGGTTCTTGTGAACCACGAAAGTCAAACCTTTTACTTGGCGTTTTAAAGCCGCTTCAAATGACGGTTTCCTTATGATGCTTTATAAAAGCATATTGAAAAGCTGAATAGACGGTCTGACTTCCGCCAGTTTTTAATCTCGGTACACCGCGACTTTTTATGAACGTACTCTGACTCAGCTTACTTGAGTCATGATGACTAGGCCTACCTGAACTTTTAGTAAAGTCCAGGTAAGCTGCCATTAAAATATATTAGATATAGTTACACGTGGTACCCTTGCCGTTCTCCCACATTGCCTTATACTTTAATACGTATTGCATAAAATGTCTAAACATCAGGATGAAAATTAGATGCACATCAATCTCAAAAACTGCGATTCCTCATATAAATACCGGGGTGTGATAAACCAGGATTCTACGGAAAACTGTCTATCAAATAGCTCATAATGACGAACCTTGACTATGGTTAACTTTATCTCGGTATTTGACACGTTTAAAAACTTGAGAATCAGACAATGTAATACAACTTAGATCACCATCATTTAGAAAATTCCCACTCACCACGCTACTCAGTATCACGGTGTCAAGCAGGACCGTCAAACTATCAAAAATTATCACAAACTCTCACAGCAGATACTGTGTTTATATCAAGATCATCACGATTTGAAAAATTGCTACTCTGCGTAGTATTCTATACTGCGGTTTAAGAATATGATCACTAATCCTAGCAATAGATATCGCTATTTCAATTAGAAAATTCTAACCAGAATATTCAAGCGATATCGATCGTATTTGAAACGGATAGCTGCTGCTATACCCCAAACGTGGTTATCAGTAACCATACTACCATACTTAAAACCGGTAATTACTGCTGTATAACCATCCGCAGCTATCCATTAGCAGACTACGGTATCTAAAGCCGATAATTTTCGTTATACACAAAAACGCAGTTATCAGTTAGTATATCGCAATTTTAGTTTAGAGTGGTGCAATAAAAACTGCGATTCACATCGGTTATCGAAATGACAGCGTGGTATTTTCCCATGAAACTACAGTAAAATTTAAAAAACGCTACTAACGATGATTTTCTTCCATGAATAGTAATGAGATTTGACAACTGATGCTCTTGGGATCAAAGATATTTTAAGTTTCGCTTTGACGTTTCACAATGGCTTAATCAATATTAGTGTCTGTCCGTATTGATGAACAACATATCAAGCTACAGTCCATAAATCAGGGTGAGTTGCATAGGATGCACATACTTTCTCTTTACTCCTCACAAATAAACTGACGGAATTTCTGAATCAGAAGGGATACAATTATGATATGGACGTTAGAAGACTTACTAAAGAGTGTCGTAGTGGTTGTAGAAGTTGTTGTCGTTTTTGTTGTTCCTGTTGTTGATGTTGTTGTTGTTGACGTTGTTGTTGTTGTTGTTGTTGTTGTTGATGTTGTTGTTGTTGTTGTTGATGTTGATGTTGATGTTGATGTTGTTGTTGTTGTTGTTGTTGTTGTTGTTGTTTCTGTTGTTGTTGCTGTTTCGGTTGTTGTTGTTATTTCTATTGTTATTGTTGTTTCTGTTGTTATTGTTGTTTCTGTGGTTGTTCCTATTGTTGTTGTTATTGACTTGGATTTGGTCAATAATTCAATAACAATGACACTAATTGCTGTGCCAACCAATAGAAAAGCCAGTACCGAGAAAAATAAACAACAAGGAGAACATATGCGACAATAACCACCAAAATATCTATAGAAAACGTTAGACGATTATAGAAAGATATATGAATAACTGACTTTCGTTTTTTGTGCTTCTTCTCTCGGCTTTGTATTTGAGGAGTATCTTGCGCAGGAACTATTTGACTTAATCGTCCAAAGGAGTTCTTTCACAGAAAAGAAGTTTAATGCTTGAAATGAAAAATAAACTCACTGATTTGGAATCATGAACTTTGGTAGCACTTAGATCACGTTCATGTGCACTTAATTGAGGTTCACTCTTAGCGGATAACATCTTGAATGGTGTTGTTGATAAATGTGTATTACCTAGCTCTACATCTGAAATGCTGGACTTTTCTTTGCTACATCGATCATTGTTCTGTTCATTGTCGGTTGACTGTGATAATCATTCACATAAAGGAAACAAAATGATATTGTAATTTTAGAAAAATGTCAGAATGTGTCGAGAACACTTCCGATTGATTAGAAATTACAATGGTTTAAAAGCTTTGTCCATAATGAGTAGACAAGAAAAAAAAAGTGGAGGAGGGAAAACTTTCCACATAAAATATTTCTTTCAAAGTTGATTACTTGGCTGTGAATGTGAATGTAGATAGGGATGCTACAGTGACGGTGGCCCACCGGCCCGCTGGTGGCACCAATCCAAATGTACAACGATGGTTTTTATTAGAGATGTACAAATTCCAATTTTGGCCTAAACGGAATTGGAATCGGTTAAAGATGCGAAGTTACTGTTACATAGATAGTTACTTCTCCAGTTACTGAGTGACGAAAAATTCTTGAGTTTGATTCTTTCGTTAAGACAAGATTATATTAGGATAATAACGTTTTTTTTTATAAAGTTTGACAGAATGTATTCAGGGTCGAGGTATTCGAATCTGTAATCACTTTCTCAAAATTTTGTACTCAATTTTTTTGCTTGCAAAATGGTTCTTTGGGAAATTAACGATTTTTTATGAAGTTTTATCAAAGATTTTCAGGGTAGAGATGGCTTGACAGAGAAGTGAAGTACCGAGTCAAACTTTATAAATAATCGTTATGTCCATATAGTAATGTTGCTGTGACGAAAGAATCCAGTGCAAGAATTTTCAATTACTCAGTAACTATCAGCGTAACCATCACTCCTCACCTTTACTCAATTCAATTTCCGATTGATTGAAATTGTGATGCAATGAACCATGATTTTAACTAATTCCGACCGATCTCAAGTCAAAAATCGAAGTTAGAGTCGGCAAATCTCTAGGTGTCAGGATCCATCAGCGACTTGCTAAAATTAGTGTAATTATTGAGTAAAGAATGGCGATGTTGATGATTAAGACAATAAGCGCATACTGAGTACAGCGCAAACTGGTATCTGCTAGTGTAAAGATGTTAGAAAATGCCAAAGTTTGCTAGAATGATGCAGTTTCAGGCATCAGGATTAAAACTGGTGAAGCCAACTAATGCATTCGAAATCTACGGTAATGACTAATTTTTCATTATTCACATATCTTTCTGCTAAGCAAAGCCAGCAGTGCTAAAACACTGGTCATCACCCTTGTTTTTACATGCTCTCATCCAAAAAATCTTTCATGGAAGTTCGTAAAAAGAATGTTATTTCCACAATACAGGTCACTCCTAACCAGAAAATTGACTTCAAAAGTTATCGTTATCATTTATGTGCCGTCGTCACAGAAATCAACTAAAAATCGACCAGTGAACCGCTGCATTGTTACATCCCTAGTTGTAGAGATGACAAAAAACCTACATCCACACCTATGCGCAGTCACACTGAATCCATAGGAATCAAGGAATTTAAGGAAAATCAAGAAACATCAAAGAAAAAAAGCCATTCAAGAAATGTAAAAAAAAAAAGTCAGATATCTATACTTTGTAGCTATCAAGGAATTCGAGATGAAACCAATATACGTCTATAACTCAATCAAATAGATATTTTAGACTACCATAGAATTATGAGTTGTCGGATTCGCGTTCAAATATAATTAATTGAAGATTTAAATGCTTAGCTTCACTTCAAATATAAACGGAAAGAAAATGAGAAGACACTTTCATGTAAGTTTAGAAAAAAAAGAAAAATATATGGGTTAGTTAAATACGTGGTATCATGTTAACTCTTTCTTTTTTTTGGATAAATCTGACGATTCAAAAGGACAATTCGCTCAATAATATCAATCTTATGGCCTCTAAAATACACAGGAGAAGTTTGAACCAAATCCGTCAACGTAATGCATTCGCTATTCTTGTTTATTTGAAAAATTTCTGAAATTTACAACAAAGCGGGAACGATAATGTGATTCATATAAATGCATTAGTCGCGTTGTTGTCCGTTTAGAAATTTAAAAGAACTATTCTTGTAACTGATCGTATAATTCGAAATGATCGGTTTCAGCGTAGCAAAGCCAAAGTTTACATTTCTTCAGTCAAATAAAGAGGAATAAAAATACATATAAATATATTTAAACGTACAGGAGAAGAGAAAAACGTGACATACGCCATTATCAGCACTTGACAGCAGAATAGAAAAAGAAAAGAAGAGAATATATACTCCCAATAATATCAATAAACTACAATAAACAAGTCTTTCTCTTATGGCACGATTATAGTGTGTGCCATAACATTATATATTCAGCAAAGTCAAAAAAATTAGTTTTATAAATCAGCCTGTTGATGTGAAGCCTACAATAGATAGGCTATAAATTGATATAAAATCTATTTCTAAATGTTTCATAGTTCAAGAGAATCAAATTTTTATAAAATGGTCTCTATAGGAACCATAGGGCAAGAAAGGGTTAAGGTATAAATTCTAGACTTCTACATAGATATTAAATCCCTTCGTTTTTTTTGAGTTTCTAACTCCAGTATCGTGAGTAATTTTGAAGTATATAAATATTGTTCTAACAATTAAATACCTTATTTTGGTCTGTACGATGGTTTTCTGCTGATGAATGACATTGATCACGAATAACGAAATTGAGTGTAGTGCTGATGTTTGATGAATGTTGAAGTCTCTGTAGAACATTATCATAGGTATCTTGTCCATTATGATGGTTGAGAAAATATAGAAACTTACATGAGATTGATGAGACTGCGTTCGACGATGAGGACGCAGCCTAATGACACGAGGTCGTTTTACTGAGGAATGACGACTCAATACCATTGTTTTTTATCAATAGATTTCAATTGTATTTTAACTTTCAATTATGAATAACTTTCGAATAGTAATGTGAACATTATCAGGCGAAAAATACTACGAATCGAAAATTATGATTTTGCACACCGTCTTTCGTTGATTAGGTATGAAAATTCAATGCACAAGAGGAAGCTAAAAATCTTCTTGTGTTGCACACACACAAGACCCCTACATAATCACTATTCTACAAAAGGCTTCTTTTTCATATGCATACCCTACAAAATCATTCTTTATTTTTTGCAGTGCAAAATCTCATTAAATTGCAATGGTCATGTGTTGTCATCCGACAGAACTGGAGAAAAAAATATTGCATTGGTAATTCAATTAGTTGCTCGTAATATTTCAAAAAAAGGTCTCAATTCTAATGCAACACAAACTATGAGTGCTTTTGCAAGCTTCGCTTCGTTCAAAATTTTGTTTTTCTTCAATATTTCATTCGGATAATAATAAATCTGTGGTTTCATTCTTATCATTGACGGCAAGACAAATAAAAAGAAGAATTTCATTAACCTACACCCCACAAATGTTTGTATCAGTGGACTCCTACTTACAATGTGAGGGTATAATTAACTACTAGATAAAATCGTTACCTGAGCCCTTCCACTCTGCAAAAAAAAATTTAGGTACCATACGGAACCAAAAATGATTTCGTACTCGCTACGAAACTTTAACAAAGTTTCGAACACAGGTACGTAACTTAAAAAAAGTTTAGTACATGGTATGAAACTTAAAAAAAGGTTTCGAAATTTGCAACGAAATCGAAATCTTTTTGAGGTTTCGTGGCAAACCTATGAAAAATCTTTGTGGACTCTTGACAATCATTTTGAGACTATCTTGGTTTTTTACAAAACCTTTTTAAAGATTTCGAATTCGTTGCAAAAAACGGTTCCGTATGGCACTAATTTTTTTTTCAGTGTAGTAATGTCAAAAGTTAAAGCTACAATTCAAGCGTTGTCAGTCGATTTTGGTATGGTTGTGGATCAAGGCAAGGCATACAGATCTACCTATACTCACTCCCTCATAAACTTAGAATATTAATACTAATAGTCTTATTCTCGATTAAAACAATACGATGAATCAATATGAAACACAATAAAACTTGTTTTGAAATCTAACAAAATCATTCCATTTATCTGATGATGTTACCTGTTACAATAGGTTTCTTAAATAACGAAAGAAAAGATAGCAGCGTATTCGAGTTTTTCTTGCTGACATTTGCACATTGATCTGCACTGACTTTCTAATTAGTTGAACTAACTGATTTATTAGATATTCTATCATATAGAGATAGACTCATGGATAGTTATTAGACAGAAAATAGACATGCGGTTTAATATAGTTGGTATTCGATGGCATCTCAATAACGTTTCTCTTTGTTGTTTTGTAACAATTGCTCAAGTTAGATGAGTTTCAGCGAATTTGTGTTTTTTAAGAATGTACGCGTACTAAATTGTACCCGAGGATTCATTGGGATTTTATGGATAATGCATGGAGAAATTTAGAATATTTTTTACAGAAATTTCCTCTCAAATTGAGAAACTCATTTGAAGAATTAGTTTGAGTGAAAAATGAAAAAATTCTTGCAAATGTTTGCTCCTGAAGTTGTACTGACAAAAAGAACGTTTGTGGTAGATAGAACTTGATAATACTAGTGATAAGTATGAAATTTTGGGATTTCTTATAGAAGAGTAGGGAAGTTACTCGAAAACCTAATAACAAGGAGGAGTCTAAGTGTTTATTAAACAATCATAGTTGGATTGTTCCAGAAACTTCCACTTATAATGGCTTAAAACTATATTGGTTTATTAGTCGTTTACAACTTTATCAAGAATAGAAACAAAGAAAAAGGGTGTAGAGTGTGGGTGTGGATCTCATTGCTCACACCTACCCTTATCCACAGACTCCTTCCTGTGAATTCGCTTATATTGTGGAGTAGAACAATAAATTGTTAAATCTTTCAAAATTAGTGAACCTACACCTATTGTATGTATGAATAGCATGCGCTGGTAGATTTTTCACACACTGACTTTTAAAAAAATCGTAGAAAAATATTTAGAGAGTGAAAAAACAACGGGACAAAATTCAATTGGTGTCCACTTGAAAGTCAAGTCGGGCTGCAGGACTCTATTCTGAGATCATGGGATATAACATCTGTCCATAAGTTAGGCTTCTAATAATCCTTGTGTTTTTTTAATAAATCGGTAACACTTCTAAAAAAAACCAAATTGGACACTTTATTTTTTCATTCTTATAATATATATGATGTATAACAAAAGTATCGACACATACATTGTGATCGAAAGAATCAATACGTGAGAACTAAAAAAAAGTGCTGTCAGAAAAATCATGAACGTCGGCTCGCTCGTCGGTGTTTCACATGAAGATGTCATTGTTCGCATAGTCGCCAATCAAGATGAGTTATTATTGAACGAGCTATGAAAGTTATTGGACAATGTTAATTTTAATATGAGCACTTTAAATAATAACGCGAATACTAATTATCAACAAAATCGATCAGATCTATGTATTGGTTATATTCAATAGTGTATGTAAATCAATAATTTGATCAATTATTACTTGATTCTTTTTTTATATTCATGACTTTGATTGAACAAGAGAATCATTATTTGATGAGATTTCTTCAACTGATCGTTAAAGTTTCGATCGAAATTGTAAAACAATCTTACCACGAATTCATTTTTGTTATCGGTTGTGAATTTTCTACAAGAAATAATATTGCGATATTTAATAGGTATAATTTTTAAATTAGCAAAATATTTACGTGATTAAAAATTCAATGATGATATTTATTTGTATATGTAAGATGATACAAATCTTCATCGCCTCATTACTGATGAAATCATGTCTCTTGATATTGTTATTAACGATAAAATAATATCAGATTATTGCATGAAACATAAATCTGAAATAGTTTCATTGATCTTATCTAAATGTCAACATCTAAATCTTTTAACTATTAATCAGCGATTTAGTGGCTGAAATCTAAAAATTTTAATTTATATTATATCCTCAACAAACTGTGCATCTTCGACTTTGACTAAATTGAGCATATGTGCCAATACGTTCGATGATTATTTTTCTCTTCTTGATGCATATCTAGTCTCTTTGTTCAAATTGATTAGCCATATACTTACAAATTTCGATCCATCATCTAATATGGATCGTGCAGTGAGTAGAATTCATTGTTGTATTTGAACAAAAAAAATGCAATTGAATTTTTGATCGCTTCAACAGATAATATTTCCTAAATTGAAGTGTTTCTCATTAAAAACATTTTGTCAAATCTTGAAGAACTGACGTCACTTCTGTCGGTAAAAGAATCGAACCGACTTATATCACCGATACTGATCTATACGTGATTACATGAATGAAGAGAAAGGAAAATAAATAATTGATTATATAAAAAGTTACTATAGATTAGGTAAATTTTTACTATTAACAAGAATATTATTATAATAGTTTCACAATATTAATCAATTGTTTGAGCCATACTGAATCTAATATTTTCTTTGTCATATTTTACGTACTTACTTTTAAATATGTTAAACAACAATTAGAAGGCAGGTTTTAATAAAGTGCAAGATCTTGGTCAGGATACAAAGCATAGAAAAAATGAACAGATCTTGAAAATTTTTATACTAAGATCTCTAATTAGATTTTGGAATGCAGATGAATCTGATGCGATTGACATACAAAAAATGTGACATATCTTGTTCAAAATCTGATTTCATATCCATATTTAGCATCAAATTCTAGATCAGACGGACTATTTACGGCCGTCCATAAATGGATCCTAGTGGTTCTTTTTCGACCCTATATACAATTCAACCAAGATCTAATTACAAATCTTAATACAAGATGTTTTACTAGAATAACGAATTCAACAGAAAACATTGTCAGTTTTTGATGAGCTATTATCTCAAATTAAACTCGACTGAAAAGTTTAATGTGAATGCTAGAAGATAGAAAATTTGATGTAGAATTTATTGATATGTTCTTTTTTAAATAAGCATTTTTCGTTCCATTTATTCTTTTAGACATACAGTCAAAGTTTTGTAGAAAGCTTTACTATTCAAAAAAATCGCATATAAAATATACCTTAACTATCAATTGTTGCCATCTTTTCATGTCAAAAAGAATATTTCAAGTTCATTAGCGATTAGAAAAAGAAGTACGTTCTGTAGGACTTGAAATTCGGCATCTATTTATACAAAAACTTTTATTTTTCTTAGGCCAATTTTTGAAGGCATTGGTGAATAATAGATACATGAAAGAATTCTACATATCTTTGTATAGAAGAGAAAATTTTGAACTCAACCTAACTTAGCAAAAATTGATTTTTACCCGTATCGGGTGTTTTAGTTGAGTAATTAATGCTATAAAGGAACGACAAATGTTGATTTGAAAGAAAACATAGTAATAAACTTTATACATAGTTCTTTATCTTTTAACATTAGAATCAAACTTTCTAGAGAAGTCTAACTTGATAAAAACAGTCTATGAAAAATCGGCAACATTCACTGTTAAAATCAATTACAAATATTTTTTTGCTCATTATCATCAGGATTTATTGTATATTCATCAAATTTTTACATTATGAATATGGTAATGTTCGTCATATAGAACAAATTAATATTGATGTTTTTCATGCAGAAGAAAAATATCAATTTGAATAATGTCAATATTTCTCATGAAGAATAACATAATGATTAAAATAATATTGATGTCCCCTCGAGCACACAAATATTGACATTATTCGAATTAGTATTTTCATTTGAATCAAAAACATTAATATTATTTTATTTGTCATTACGAACATTATCATATTCATAATGCAAAAATTTTATGAATATAGAAAGATTTCTAATGATTATATATTCCAATACATTATAATGAATAAGATATAAATTCGATAATATCACAATTCTGTTGTGTAATGAAGAGAATTTGAAATTGAATTATTAATATTTTACTAATGGCGAAGCCAACGGGTAGCTAGAGAGAACTAAGCCTTCCCTTCTCCTGCAGAAGAAAATTATTGAGTCTAATTATCTTGCTAAGAAACAGGAAAAAATTCAGTAGAATATAAATGAAAATAATTATTCAATAGTATTAAGACTTTTATTTTAGTCATGAAGATGCGGAGCCGTTGGAGATGACTCAGCTTCCTCCAGAAATGAGGAATGTGTATATAGATAATGATAATTATATTCACAATACAGAGTTCTTAAATTATGTTTGTAAGAATTCTGTTACGTCTCCATTAAGGACATTATAAGTAAAAATAAGCCACTACGTATTCAAAACAAAACAAACGAATATTTTTAAATTGATAAATATCTTTTATTGAGTATTCATCCTATGAAACAGGAATCCAGTAGCCGAATTTTTCTATTTCCGATCGTAATCAATCAGAGTCAATCATCGGATTGCTACTTCCAAATTTCTACAGAGTTTTTCTATTAAAAATAACCCGTATTTCTTGACCTGTGCTTCTCAACTTATTATATTAATATTTCATTAGAGATTAGATTTAGGTTTAGACAGTCGTTATAAGAGAAGCATTGCATTTTGTAAAACAAATGAAACGTTTACATGATAAACTTTTTTGATTTCTTTTACAATTGGCCAACATTTGTAATATCCTGTTTCTAAAGATTACAATTAGGAAATTGCTGAAAAAAAAACAAATAACAAGATAAAGTACTCTCGTTCTTCATATTGTGAATGTGTTCTTCGTAAAAAAATCTTTTTTTCCATTTATTAATGTATATCTATCATTTCTGAATTATTCAACTCTTGTAAACAATCAATTATTTAGATAGATCACTAGAATATTAAATATTTTTTTTTCTACAATATTTATTAATCAAATGATTAAATAAGTTGAAGAAGAAAACATTTTTATAAATTCGACAAGTTTAACAATTATAGAAAAAAAATAGTATTATCAATCGTTTTAAATTATCATACTACTACTACTTTTTGACATGATTTACAATACGTATATTTTTATTGGTAAATTGAAAACAATTTTGACACATGTAATAGCATTTGTTTTGTCTTTAGTATTAGAAAAAATAAAAATCTAATGAATCATTAATGTCATAAGATATTTCAACAATTATAATACTTCTTGTTTTCTTTCCTGTTTTTTTTTTTTGTTAATAATCTGAAGAAAATGTCCTTAGTTTGACATATTTCATCATTGGCTTTTTTTTTTGCAGAGATGAGACGTATGCAAAAAAAAAAACATTCGATTAATTTGTTTTCGATTTAAGTTGATCAAAGTATCATGATCTTTTTTCTTTGACGTCAATAAAAAAAACAAAAAAAAAAAAAAAAGAACGAAACAACGAGTATTAAATGACGTGTATATGTAGTTTAGTTTGGTCTAGTTCGATGAAAGGTAAGTATACTTCAAAATGAAATAGAGAAAAAAGAACGAAAGAATTTTTTATTTTCTTTTTCTTTTTCGTTTCTTTCTTTTTTTTTTTTTGATGTTGTTGTTGTATGATGCATTTGCCTGTGTAAGTAAATGCAAGTAAAAGTAGAAAGATACATCATTAGTAAAAGTCATCAAGAACATAAGAAATAACATTTACATCAATTATAAAAAAAAAAAAAAAAGAGAGAGAGAGACACACACTCATTCAAGAGTTACACATATTCAGCAAAAGATGATGAGATGAAAGGCATAGTAAACTAGAGAGGGAGA